>JADLZL010006461.1:0-49833 GCA_015844335.1 Chrysopogon serrulatus
TCCACGTTGATTCGCGGGGGCTTATAAAAGGAGAGGCACACCCCCATGAGAGAATCCAGAGAGAGAGAGAGCTTTAGCTAGAAAATCTAATTAGGATTCGGAGGTGTCCTTGAATGGATGACACTCTCGAGTTAGCATTCAAAGAGAGAGCTAGTTACACTCTAGAAGCTAGTTCTTGAGAGAGGGAAATAGAGTTTAAAGAGAAAGTTTTTTGGAGGAGTATCGGCCTATCGGTGCTACCTCTGCGACATATACGAGACTACTTTGGAGTCAACTTACGTGTTCAAGTAGTAACATTGTTTATTCTATTTTGCTAGTTTAACGACTCTTTTTAAGTACTTTAATCCTTGTAGCTCTTGGGTTAGAGTAGTATTCGTATAGCGTGGTGCTTGAACTCAGGTTACTTGTAGATGTACCCTATTGTGCAGGATTTGGTGGTAGCTCGCGGAGGTGACTTATAAGCTCCATTGAATCTTATTTATTCCACTTATCCCGTTAGTTGTTTAACTTTCCAAACATGTTTTACAAGTCAAATGATACAAAGGAAGAACAAAAATTGAATTTGGAATTCAAATGCCAACTCTTTCCATAATTGGTTGTGTTGGAATTTCAATTTTATTTTCAATTTCTAGGAGCTAACCATGATTAATTTTGTAAATAAAAGTTGTTAAACTTTGGCACCATTTCAAAGTATGAACTTTGTACTTTGAAAGTGTGCCATTGGTTGGGTTTGAAACTCACCCCAACACCATTATTTAATTGCCCAAAGAATCAATTTGAATTCTCTTTTCAAAACCCTGATTCTCAAAGGTGTTTTTACCCCTTTCTCAATTGTGTTCAAAATATTCAAAATTTGGGAAAACTTCCAAGATACAGTTCGTACATCTTTTTGAGCTCTACAAGTTTGGTAAATAAAGTTTTTCAAGCTTTTGAATAAAATCAAAAATAATTTCAAAAGTTCATTAAATAAGGATTTGTCCCCTTTTTGATTTTATAACTCTAATTCAACATTTATTCAGTTTCATACAAAACTCCTTTAATAAAAGTTGTAGATATTGAAGAATGTAACAACTTTTATTTTTGGAGATTTTCATCTTTTATTCAAAATTTGAAAGTAATTTTGAAATCCTAGAAGTTAGGATTTAAACCCTTTTTCAAATTCAAATTGCAGTTTCAAAAATATTTGAAATTTGACAAAACTTGTTTAATAAGAGTTGTAGAGCTCATTATTTTGCACAACTTCTATTTTGGAAATTTTTCATGTTGTGTTCAATTTTTGGGAGTAATTTTGAAAAGAGAAAGGGTGAGGTGTCTGTGCTATAGTAACCGAGGGGGGGAATTCATTTTCTGTTCTTCTCTGCCCATACCGCACAGCTGCCGGTGCCGCCGTGGCTCTATTCACTCTCTCACCGTCGAACCCGCATCGCCAACCATCTGGACATGCTCGCGAAGCTCCTAGCCATCTCCATGACTTGTCCTAGCCCTACAAAAGCCGTGAGCCGGCCGTCGTCATCTCCTTTTCATTCCTCAGTCATCGCCGGCCATGATCACCCACCACCCAAATTCGAGCAGCAGTCTCCGCCGCAGCTCGTAATCGCTTGACAACAGCTCTACAACCCCTTCACGCACCACACAAGCCCTTCACCTCGAACAATTCCTGTCAGAGCGGCCTGCGCTGCCTCTTCTTCTCCGGCAGCGGCAGCAGTGCCGCCATGTCCACTGCGCACCTGGCCAAGGCTATCTGACGTGCCTCCAGTCCAAACAATACCACCACCAGATGCGCCTTGAGCCACTGGTTCCCGTTGGTCCGTCGGTTAGGCCCCAACCACACCAGACGCGCGGGAACGGCCGCGCAACGTCGGAGCATGCCGCCGCCGAGTAGTCCCGTCGTGGCCACGCTTTTCCACCCCATCTCTGGTGGAGCCAGCACGAGCACCCCGCCGCGGTGAGTTCCTTCTTGCTTTCCCGAAGCCTATACAAGTCAATCGTGGTTGGCAACGATGATTTTGCCACGCGCCGCCGTGCTCTGGCATGGCTGAGCCGCCATGGGCAACGGTGTGCCTTCTTCCATGCTATAACCGGCCAACTAACCCTGCCAGAAAACTCGGGAGAGAGAGAGGAGGCTCCGCCACCGGGCCGAAGCCTCGCCGGCGTGCGAGCCTGCCACCGCAAGGGAACGCCGGCCGAGCCGGCAAGCGGCTGCCCGCCGCATCTCCCCATTTTGAACGGGAGAGGGAGAGCAGGCCGGGCTGGGCCGTGATCGGGCCGATTTGGGCCGCGGCTCGGTCCGTAGAAAAAGGATAGGGTTTTCCTTTTTCAAAAAAGAATTTCTTTTCCCCGGTTTTGCTAATTTCATAAATAAATATTCTGGGCAAATAAAAATGTGATAAAAAATATATGTGTGATCCTCATGATGTGTAGTTTCATAGGAAAATATGTTTTCAGCCTGTTAATCACTTTTGTCATGCTTAATAATTGCATCTTTTAATTAATAAATGAGTGGTTTTTGATTTTTAGGTTAAAATAGTAATCCAATGCTTCTGAAAATTTTATCAGAGCTTCATGATGTTATTGTCTAGCTTCACTAAAATTTTCATACTATTTGGATGAACTTCACTAAATAAGTTGTTTTAACCTTGTTTAAAATGCCTTTTTAAGTAAATAATAAATGCCTTTATGATTAAATAAAGTGAGTTCATGTGCTGGGTGATTTTTTTGTATCTTGTTGGAAGTCCATGAAGCACTAAACCTTGCTGTTTCATGGCAATCTAAGTAGCTTCATCTAGTAATCAACCTTGCTATGTTAATTCATTTAAATATGTGATGTATAAATACTTAAGCCATGTTTAATTAACATTGTGTGACTTTGGTCATTGAATGAAGACCTTGGAACAACAATTCTTTGCTGTTCTGGGGCAAGTCCATGTTTTACACGTTGTGATCCTCACCACCAAGTATAATTAATCTTGATGTGGCTATGTTAGTAGTTTGATCATGTTTAGTAGTTATTCCCACCATGTTAATCCAAATCTAAAATGCTTCACTTAGGATTGTTTTCCTTTTTGGTATTACTTGAAGACCATGAATCATTACCACACTAATGATTCATGGCTTGATTGGGTAGTGTTACTAGTGACCATCATCACATGTGTAGTAATAGATTAATCTCTTAATTAGCAAGTTTATTTAGTGGCTTTCAACAACTGTAAAAATGGTTAATAAATTAGTAATTAACCTTAATCACCATAGGTTTGATTGACTTTGGGATTGAGTGGTGACCCTAGGTCATTAACCCTAATGACCTCATTACACTGCGATTGCGTTGCGTTATCCGATGCCGTCGTAGATGTTAATTATAATCCCTTGATGCAACTTTACCGTGAAGGAAAGTTGTACTCAAGCTAATGAAGAATTAAGTCGTTTCATCCATGTTGCCTTGCATCATGCATCATGTCATGTATTTCGTCATACTTAAACATGCATCATTTCATGTACGTATAGTTCACGTGAGAGCGAAAGGTCACGATGATCAAGCTTCCGAGGAGATTCGCGATGATGCAACCCTAACGAGGTGAATCCACGAAGATGTTGATATCAAAGACTAACGACTAATCTTCTCTGCAACACAGGCAAGCCCCAGATGTATTAAACCCTTCCTTGAATTTTAAAAGTTCTTTATAATTCTATGTTTATGATATGATGCATTAGGTGTTAGGAGTTGTGTGATATCCTGCTTTGATGCATTTACCGTACCTTGATATATTACCCTGGATACCTGTTACTACTAAATTTCCACCCTGTCTCAACGTCCTAAAAGTGTTGCAATAGACCTAAAATCATTGCAATAGTAGCAACAGCAACACAAAAAAAGCGTTGGCAGGCGTTGCAAGTGCTTGTGTGGCAATAGGCTTGCACAACGTTTTTCTTTGTGGTGTTGCAAATGCAGTTGTGATGTTGCAACCCATAGGGCGTTGCAACCTTAGATTTTGCTACGGTTGCATGTGTGGTAATAGCTACTAATGCAACGCCTAAGGTGTTGCTAGACCATGCAATAGTAACATGCCCATGTCGTAGCAAATGGTGCACTAGCAACATCGAACGTATGTTGCAATAGGAAGTATCGCCACGCATATTGAGTGTGGCAACGAGGATTTTATCGCAACACTAGGAAGTAGTGGCAATATTTGCAATTGCCATGCCCAAGATTTGGTTGCTATATGATGTCGTTGCTATTGCTACGCATAATAAGCGTGGCAAGTGAGACTATGTTGCAACAAAGCAAGAAGTGGTGGCAACATGTTCAATTGCCACGCTATAGATTTGGTTGCTATAAGATGCAATTGCTATTGCTACGCATAACAGTATGGCAATTGAGATTATGTCGCAACACCAAAAAGTGGTGGCAACAATAGTTCTTGTTGCTATATCACAATGATTAGCGTTGCTATATCACCTGTTACCATGACAAGTTTGGGTGGTTATAACTTATTGCCACATTCATTTTGTGTCGCTAAAAAGATATATTACCACGAGAAAATATTATTGCCAATTGCCACTTTGACAATGCTTTTGGTTTGATAGAACTATAACATCAAACAATATTGTCACACATTAATTTTCCATAATAGCAATATAGAATCAACAAAGCATTTTGATAAAACTATATATTAAACCAAAATATGATGTCTATTTACATCTACAATAAAGCAATCCCATACAAAACTCAGGTTAGAGAAACATTATTCAAACTATCTCACAATAAGATATTCAAAGCACATTTGTTTCTAATATGATTTGCCTAGAAACCACTGAAGCTTGGTAAGATCCACTCAAATCTAGCTTCATCACTTGCGTAGCATGCACCTAGACAGTACCTTCTACCTCGCTTCCGTATCCCGCAATTGAACACAAATATCACCGACTTAACTAGCTAGTAAAAGAGCAAGGCCATAAATTTTTGTCCGTTGCATATAGAGCAAACAAGAGGCAGTTGTGAAGACATGTGCTATAGTCAATAAACAATAGAAGCAATAGCTAAAGACTATTAAGGATGAAATGGACATACAGAGCACATGGTAGTGTTTTTATGTATGTTAAGAAGCAAAAAGATATCTCTATGCATATGGATTGAGAACCTGCATGGGGTACCACCAGATATATTGATCATAAGAAATTAGAGATCAATGACTAATCAAAATACAATTGTTAGGGATATGAAATCAATGGTAATATGAAAATGCTTAAATGAGGAAATTTGACTTGTAGTTACTATAGCAATCTCCCTGTCTCGGCCAAGTTCTTTGTTATTTGAAAATGGAATGCAAAGAAGAAAGTGGAATTCAATCACTATGTATCCATCAATAGCTACAGGAAGAGCTAGAAAACCGGCATTATAGTGACGAGTGGCGGGTAATTTTCACTTTAAAATCTGAGCCATGTTACTTTATAAGGACCAATTTACGTGTCATAACTTTAAATGTACCAAAATAGTTGTGAGTTTGACGAAGAAAGGTTACATGTTCCAAATATGTGATGGTTGGAATAACAAGTAAATTGGGATATATTTATGTCTAGAAGTCTTCAAACTTTAGATCATGTATAAAGACGAACTTGCAATTCTTTATGTTCTCAAGAAGTTTTCAGCCTTAGATCATATATATAGAATAGATTACCAAATATTTATGTGCTCGAGCCATTTTTAATAATATACAAATATTTCCAAGGCTTCCAAAACATGACAAAGAAGGTTACAAAATAATAATTTTCTGGTGGCACATCAGTGCATGGCAACCCTCCAATACAACTTCAATAAACAGACAAACTAACATGAAGACCTAGAGAGTACTACAACATATCCTGATCCTAAAAATTAAAGTTTTGAGGGCTTTAAGCTCAGAATCTGTAATAAAAAAACATGCCTTGCAGTTAAGATGTAACAGAGCTTATGTGTATTTTCTAAGCCTATGATATGCTAGGGACCAAAAAGTTTGAACTGGAAAAGGTTCCCTTTACAGCACATATTCTCCTTCTTAGTTATCAAAAGAAAAAAAAGTACATGCACATTTCAGATGAGAGAGCAAAGTGACATCCATGAGTATAGTGATCTAATTAGATTCCACATGCACCACGACAACACATAGACATGTACATTAATTTCCTTCAGGACATGTCTTAATATTCTCTGAAGTTACTTATTCAGGCCCTAAGAATGGCTTATCTTCCATTAATAAAATATATAAGAAGGCTGGGGTGGAGTTTCCTATCTAAGGATATTATTTTCCAATTCTATTGTAGGCTTCTAATTGCCTAAAGCAAATTTCATGAATAAGAAATAATAAAAGCAAACTGTACAAAATATAAATTGAAACGAAAGCAAGACACTGAAAATGGGTTTGATCTGAATTGTTAGTAGCAATAGAGCAATGAAGCTTACATTCAGATCTTTTTTTGGCCTGATCGTCTCTTTGTCACAACATCCGTCAATTGTTTTGAAGAAATAAAATTGGTTGTACCATTCCCTTCTTTGTTTTGTGATTGATTTCGGTGAAGACTGGCTCTAGTGGTGCGCACAGTGTTACCTGCACTTGTCGAAGCTGCGAGTTGTGCTTTATGGTTTACTCCTAGGTTATTCTGCAACTCAACAAATTGCATGAAAATATTAGGACTCATACCATGCACTAATTCATGATGGGTGTAAATGTTGCTTGTTCTCTTTGACTTAGGACTGGTTCACGAGTCATTGTGGGTGTTTCACTAGCTTCTGTTTCATCGGCTGTTGTTTCAACAGCACCTTGGTTAACCTGCATTATTAAAAAATATTATTATTACTACTGCTTAGCTCACCTATACAGGAATTTAGTTGATTAATCTTCTATTAAGTTTGAGCAAGCATATTATGGTGATCAATGCCAAGTGAATATAGCAAAAAAAACTATTGAAACACAAACCTACTGACTAGATAAATATTCAAGTTCAAATCATACAATACTATTACCTGCGGTGATGGTC
The DNA here is from genome assembly GCA_015844335.1 of Chrysopogon serrulatus. Taxonomy (NCBI): domain Eukaryota; kingdom Viridiplantae; phylum Streptophyta; class Magnoliopsida; order Poales; family Poaceae; genus Chrysopogon; species Chrysopogon serrulatus. The sequence continues at coordinate 7,009 of JADLZL010006461.1, forward strand.
CTTGCCTTTGTGCTTGTAGCATTGACATAAACTCGTTCCTAAGTTGTTCTTTATCAGCCTCCCTTGCTTTCTGCAATTCTTCCATCTCACGCCTATGTTCTTCCTTCTCGGCTTCCCTTTCAGCAACTTGGATTTGGAGTTGTTCTTGGACCTTCTCTAGCGTAGCCTTCAGCTCTTCTTTTTCAATATGTGATGCTGTTTCAGAACGGGCCTGCTCCTCAAAATGTTGAGTCATTAGCTGCCTTCTACTTGGATACCTTGCCAAATACCCATTACCATGAACCTTGGATGATTTGCATCTAGTGGTTTGCTTGTATGCTGTCTGGAAAATATGGTTTCTCTCTACTAGAGGAATAAAGTGATCTGGTGACTCTGTTTCCTTCTCTGAAATTTTCCTAGAAGCAATGTCCTGGTACATAAAAAGACATTTGAAAGTGTTAAACTAAAACTGGAATTCAAGAGCAATACATGAATTATTTAGTGAGGTTTGTATAAACTAATATATACGCACATAGACAGCCTTAGATGCATCATTTGTCCACTGCCCTCCCTTACTGTGCGTCTTCGCCCAAAGATCCAAATCATTTGGCTCTTCACCAGTTTGTGGGTCTCTCTAATTTTGGCCATAATGAGACAAATAAATATTTATTTTGTCAAGTAAGAAAACATTGACATGTGCTTCTCAAGTCATTACCAGTTCATAGCTAATTTGAGAAAAAGGCTTTGATCCCATCATATGCTATGTTTTTTGCTGCTTACGGTTTTCAGAATTCTTGTTGCTCAGTTCCTGCATAATGTGTTTGTGTTAAAAAAACAGTGATCCAAAAAAAATATTTATTTGTGCAAGTGTGATTGGCAAAAAAGAAGTAAACTGCATCAAACCTTGAATTCCTCTGTGCCAAAATACAACACTAGATAGTGCCATTCAACAATGTGCAGATCTTCAGGCTTATGTCTCATTCTCTCATCATAACTGTTGTATGCCTTGTATGTGGCACTGAAAGTTGCTCGCCATCCTTTGTAACGCTCATTAGCAATTCTCCATATAATTTTCTTATTCTCATCAGTGTCCTCAAGGTCCCACTTATCCTGCTCAAAAGATAATATGCAAATCGGTTCAATTCTTACACTATTTCAGAATAAAGATTGGTACACACTAAAATACGGGAAGCTTACCAATACATCAGTTGCTATCTTTTTTTTAACTTCTTCCTTGACATATTTCCACTTTGGCACTCCAATAAGTGGAGCATATTTCCTTGTATACACTACGACTTCATCAACAAAAGATCGTTGGTTGCCACCTACAGGTCCTTCTAGTCTTCCTGAGAATTGAATATTCAGTTTCTGATTGCCATTCTTAAATCTTTTGTTGGATACAGTTAAACCTTTGAGGGTCCCACGTCCTCTATACTTCCTCTTTTCACTACCTACCTGGCCTCCTACAATACAAAATACAATGGAAGAGAATAAATGTTCCCATTAGTCTCTTGTGAAATATATAATTGCACCTTATAATAATGTTTTTTGAAAAATGTCTTACCAGCATTGACTTGTTTTATACGCCGAGCATGACTTGGCCACTGCATTGGTGGTGTTGGATTGCTAGCTTCACATGACTGAGTACTTGGGTTTGCATCAAGCGATCATCCAACCAAACTAATAATATATATGTAATGCAAGACCATACCATAGAATAAAATAAGTAATGGAAGTGTATTCACCTTCTGAGCCAAATGAAATCTTACCTATGTTTCGATGGCAAAAGGCGGCGATGTCCCATGTAGCCATGTTTTGACCCATATTTCAGCCACAAGAAGTCTGTATCCTTGTTGCAATATGGACATGCAAACTTCCCTTTGGTGCTCCAAACCGGATAACATTGCATATGCAGGGAAAATCATTGATTGTCCAAAGCGTAAGAGCATGTAGATTAAAATTTTTCTTTTCCTTTGCGTCCCATGTTTCAACACCATCTTTCCACAGCTCCTTTAGCTCATCGATGAGGGGGACGGAAGTATACATCAATATTGTTTCCGAGGAGATTTTGGTCCCTGGAACCAACATCGACATCATCCAATAAGGTTGTTTCATACACAACCAAGGCGGCAAATTATAAGGGATTATGATCACAGGCCAAATGGTATATGTTGTATTTATCATCCCAAATGGATTGAATCCATCGGATGCCGAGCTAGCCTAACATTACAAGGATCCGATGAAAACCACTTGTACTTGTCATCCACGTGCTTCCATGCCGGGAGTCCGCAGGTGACGCATTTTGCCATCACGGGCCAATCCTTCCTTGTGCCATCTCATGTCCGATGATGTGGTCTCCCTCATATATAATCTCTGAAGCTGAGGAATTAGTGGGAAATATCGTAGGATCTTACGTGGAACACGCTTCTTTGGTGTTCCTATACCACCAGTGCTACTAGTATCAACTCCCTTTGCAGCACCATCATCCTTCCACCTAGACTCACCACATGTTGGACATGCGTCTAATTTTTCATTTTCCTTCCAAAATAATACACAATCATTCTCACAAGCATGTATCTTTTCATAGTCCAGACCTAGCTCTTGAACTACACTCTGCACTTTCTCTAATGTGTTTGGGACACAGTGGCCTTCAGGTAGCACATGTGAGAATAGACTTAGTATGCTCCTCAAGGCAGAGTTACTAATACCATGCATGCACTTAATCTGAAACAATCTCACAATAAATGAAACCTTGGTAGCCTCCTTGCAACCTGGATGCAGTTCCTGTCTTGCCTCCTCTAGCAATTTATAGAACTTCTTGGCACGCTCATTTGGCTCTTCGTCTGGACCTGTGATAATGTTACCATGTATAGTAGCCCTGATTAGTGTTTCAACCAGATCAGTTCCACGATCGACATCGTTACCTCCTTCCTCTTCATCCTCTACTGATCCTTCAAGATTATTAGATGGGCCACCTTCATCACTCGGACGTTCCCCTTCAGAGATGAAACTTTCATCAAACCGATGACAAAGAACATGTCGGTGAACCTCACGTCGTGTTTTGTAAACCATGCATCGACATCTAGCGCACGGACACAAAGCAGTTGATGTGCCATCAAATGTGGTCTGAATATATTTCAGGAATTTCTCTTGCCAAACAGGGCTAGACCTGTCCATGCGCATCCAACTTCTATCATCATGTCGTGACATTATATTATGCTTCCATATAAATTTCTGCATGATGATCAATCAGATAAAATAGAGATACATCAGTATAATTCAGATGTGGTAGTTCATCATCTGATCTGAGCATGAAGAGAAGTATATATGTATATAAATACCAGCAATAATCAAATGATCAAGTTGATGGTGATCGAACACGGTAATGCACACTGCAGCCTCCACGTACGCTGCACTACCTATAGCTGACTTCGGGTCACCTCCAATCCTGAGCACAAATCAATTGATTAAATTAGGAGGCAGCAGCGGCCATGATTAACTCTAGGCCCTAGCAGAGCCAGTGGCGCCCATGATCTCAACATACCTATACCCAAATTTGTGACGGAAAGTAGATACGTAGAAATAGGATTCTAGAAATTACACCCTTATTAGCATGGCTGCTGGTATAAGTAGATGAGAATTACAGATTGATAGATGAAAAATTCAGAATTCAGATATGTATATTATACCTGTATGCGGCGATTCCTTGATCGAGACTGTCTATTACCCCTTTGCCGTTACTTGGTGCATGCGGGCTGCAGATGCCGGTCGAGCAAAGGAGCAAGTGCGCGGCCTAGCTCCATCGGCCGTCGGTGCCGCGCGCGACGAAGTGCAGTTAGAGGCGGCTAGGGCTTTGCTCGCCGACAGCAGGAATTGCAACGATAATACAGCACACGTCACGTACCTTGGGCCATCGTGGGCTTTACAATGCCTATCTCCTTTGATTAAAGACTAATACCAGCCAAAGTGTCACCTTGCATAAATCAACACGTAGCTCCATTGGTAGATTTGCTTTGTTGTGTGTGCATGGTCATAATTTCAATCCACGTTGCTTACACTATTTTTTGGTATTTTTCAGCATTACGTGTGTCCACGGCCACTAGATCAATGCATGACTTTTGAGTTGTGTTCAAATTAAAACCAAGATTTTTCTCGGATGTGTTCAAATTAAAACTAGAATTCCTAGACATCGAGGCTGCCAATTTAATTAGCGGTTGATCCGTCGCCCTCTTGGTCTACTCGCTTTGTCCATGGGCGGCATGGCGGACGGAGCTCTGCCGGCGCCACGCCTCGGGCCGTTTCGTTCCTCCCCCGTGCCCAACCACGCCGCCGCGCCACGCCCGGCCGTTTCGTTCTTCCCTCGTGCCCAACCACGCCACGCCCGCCCTTGCTTCCTCATCTAGATGCACGGTCGGTGAAGGTGACTGCCGCTACCGCGTGCCATCAAAGCCACGTGCATGGGCAGCCCCGCCCACGCCAACGCCGCAACTACCCTCGGCCATGTGGTCTAGCGTACACCGAGCCACCGCCCGAGCCCCATAGGAGCCATGCAGCCACCGCATGTTGTCGCCGAGTGCACACGGGCACCAATGATCGACCCCCGGCCGCATGGGTCGGCGTAGACCCGCAGGGTTGCAAGAGGCCCCGAGAGCCATGCCACGCACCGTGTGCCGTCATGGCGTGCGTGGGGCAGCCTTACCCGTGCCGCCGCCGCTACTTCCCTCGGACGAGCGGTATGGCGAGACCCATGCCGCCACCGGAGCCCCATAGGAGCCATGCTACCGCTGCATGCCGTCGTGTCACGCGTGTGTAGCCCCGCGAGTGCGTTGCCGCTATTTCGCTCTTGGCCACGCTAGCCTAGTGTAGACCCACATTGCCGCTGAGCCCCGGCGGAAGCCATACCGCCGCTGCTTATGGACCCGCCCCTTAGGCCACAACTGAGCGAGCCGTAGCTCCAGATTCCGCCATTGCTCCTATGCCACTTAACCACTCACGGTAAGCCTAGTTGCCACCGGATCGGCATTCATTTCATCTTATACCCGCAGTACGAATGTCATTTTTTTTATTCGATGGTGATAGTAGGAATCGGACCCATTTGGATGACCGTTTGAGGCATCGCTTCCACGAGCGCACATTGAAGCTGCAGCGTGCCCGCGAGCGCCAAGCATTGAAGGCTGGGAAGAATCTTGACCAATGAGTTGTGATGAAGCCTAGGAGGAACCTTTATCGCCCCCTTATTAATTTTAATGGAGACAGATTTCTTGGGTGAGCGGAGGCCATTTGTTTTGGGAGACCTAGTGTAATTTCAATTGGTCCATTATAGTATAGATTGATGAGGAGCAACTTTATTCAATCGAATATGCAAGAAGTCGCTCATAAAAATGCTTTTTATATATTTCATATATTTATTGTAACATTAAAATATAAATATGAGTATTGTTGATATATATATAATTATGGGCATGGATTGAATTTGCTTCTCAAATTTTTTGACTCCCTCTTGTCAATCATTAGCAACCAAACACACATGTGGATATAATGATATATTACAATAACACTAGAATTCTAAAGCAACCAAACACATTTGTGGCAATAGTAATATACTATTGCATCACTTTAGATATTAGTTGTAATAAATAACTACCTATTGCAATGGGCTCGAGAAATATTACAACCAAACAAAGGTGTGGCAATAGCAACAAACTATTGCATAACCTTAGAAATTTAGCTGCAATAAACACCTACCTATTGCAATGGTTTGCGTGAAATATTACAACCCAACAAAAACCGTAGCAATAATTTCATGCAATAGCAACATTGTTTTATATGGTTGCAAGAGCATCATACGGTTGCAACGCCACACAATACTAATGCAACACAATATTATCATGGCAACATTTTGAACCTATAGCAACGCTTTTAAAAAAAACAGTTGCTATAGATCTCATCTCTTGCAACCACAAACGTAAATATTGCAAGGCACTATTTTGGTGGCAACACAATCCCCTAATTGCCACCATTTTGGACAAATGTTGCAAAACACCCTACTATTACAACACAATCTGTGGTGTTGCATATGGGGTCATGTGGCAACACCGCAACATGGTGGAAATTTAGTAGTGTGTTTTGATTTCAAAAGTGCATAGTATGCTTAGCCCTGCTACTAGCATAGGTTTTAAGAAATGTTTCTAAAAATGTGATAACAATACCCCTTTTGAGAAAGTGATGAAAACCTGATGTTACTTGTTGGTATCCCTTCACTTTGATCGGGTCAAGGGTACGCAACAAGAACGTGATGAGTAAATTGAGACGCCGGTGGAGTGACTTGCATCAGGATGGGCTAGTGCCCTGGTGTAGTGTCGTCCACTTGTGTCGGTTAAGGACCGTTCGTTGTGGTGATCCTATGGTCAAGAGGTTATTGGATAGTACTAGTCGCATGCAAATGGTGGTATGCTCCCTTGTATGATCCATACGAGAACGGACAACCGGAACGGGAAGTAGCGTGTACCCATACTACGAGCGCACCGTCGACGTACAGACGGCGTAGGGAGGTGGTGTATTGTACTCTCATGGCTAGGACCCGTTCTGGTCTAGAGAATTCCAAGTGTGAGTTGATGTATGTAAGATGTTCGGTCCTGCATACATCGTGTGGCTAGGAAGCCCCAGCTGGATATATAAAGCGATTCGAATCATCGTTGCTCCACGATATGGGAGACTTGACCAAGCGTCAGCATCGTAGTAATGATGGAAGTGTTGAGACTGGAAAGTTTTGAAGCCGTTATCTGGTTGACAAGTGCTTGCTATAGATTAGGGTAACTTAGATGGATAGTTTAATAATAAATGGCAATATCCTATAATATGAAAAGTAAGGATCAACATTAGTCATTTTTTTCGCAAAGGAGTCTTTGATTCTTGCTAAAGCCTCACCTTGATTCCTATTAGCCAGCATTTCTGAGTCTTCTCCCCAATTTTTAGTCGGGTAAGTCTTATGGAGTACTTTTGTACTGGGGTTTGTTTGACCCCACATTGCGGTGTACTAGCGTTCTTTGCTAAGTTTGGTCATACCCGTGGGCTTGGCATGATCGAATATCTCCCATCTCAAGTGTTCTTTGCGGGTGTTCTATATCTCCTTCTTACTTCCACAAACTTAGTTAAGTGTTGTTTAATTAAACTCTAATCAAATATTGTAATCTTCTTTTTAAAAATCTTTCGCTACTCTGTTGTATTTGGATAAAAATGGTTGTAATACTACAATATCTCTGTAAGAATTTGATCCTGGAGGATCGTGGTGTCATCGGGGTTTCACCCGACATAACTTTTTAAGTTATGTGGTACACAAGCATAGCCGACAGAGGTCTTAGGAACAATGTCAGGTGCTTGTGGGCCATATAATTTGGAAGGTTCTGCCATAGAATGGTATCGGAGCAATTCTTACAAAGATACTTGTAGTATTACTTTGCGAAAATTTTAAAATGAATTTACAATTAAAAGTTTTGATAAAATAGTATTAAAACTTGTCTTACGTTCTTCTCAAAGTTGCTGCAAGCTATCGAGAAGGCTTTTTTAGATAATCCTGATCAACAACGTTGAAGAGTCTTCGAGTTTCTCGCAGTAATTTGGTGAAGAGCCAACTTCGTCAACAATATCCTACTTAGAGTCTTTTCGTATCCCGTCTCACTCTGCAAGACTAGTGTGTAAAAGTATTGCCCTATAGTGAGATGTGAGTGGCGTGCTAACTAACGTCGTGAAGACGTATAGGATGAGCATGCATCATACCTATCATATAAAATAAAGGTAATATATCCTTCCTTAATCCAACAATAGCTATTGATCGCATAGCTATTAAGATCCCACTAATCTCGTCTTGTATCTCGATTTGCTAAGGATCTTTTGCTTAGCAAATACCTGAATATAACTTTGATTTCCTTGCTTACGTATGTGTCTTACCTGGTCTTTCTAATTTCAACACATGTCATTTTCTTGACCTCGTCATTTCGACACGTGCCATGCGGGAGTTACCGAAATTGTGTTTTATGATGGTACCATGATCCACGATCTCGTCTGGCGTCGGAACACAGGGGTCTCCGTGTGCTGCGACCACATGAGTTACTTGCTTTGGCGCTCGTTTGTATCAAGATCAATGATCATCCTCCGTCATATTCTACCATTAAGGTACTCTCTTGTAATTATTTTTTTGAAATCCCAACTCCTTGTATACGCTAAACTTATTTCTTGTGTATTCTACATTCACTAAGCTTTCACCTTGCGACCATATCATAATCTTGGTTATAATCCTAAAGATAACCTTCTTGCTTTATGAACTCCTTAAAACTTAATGTGCTTGACACATTTCCTTTTCCATTATCTAAACTCCACCATTGTTGTATTCCCTTTCTTTGATCTTTATATACGTAATTCCTGTTCACACTCTCACCACCAATAGTTATCTTTTGATTTTAGTTGGAATTCTCCAACTCAATCCTTGATGCTTTATGAACTTCTTATAAATCAATATGCTTGATACATTTCCTTTTCTAGTACTTAACCCAAGCCTTAAATCTCGGGACGAGATTTCTTTTAAGGGGGATATAATGTAACACCTCCGGTGTTACGTTAACCTAAGCCCACCATGTCATCATTTTATGCATTAAGCATCATGTTTATTAATTCATTAATCGCAAGCATTAAGTGCATTAGAGCATGTCATGGTGTTAATGATCCTTGTATAAGTAATGTTTTGTCTTGTATGCTAAGCGTGTTTTGAGATGCTCATCATGATTAATGGTCACTAGTGTAGCTTAATGTGCTTGCTATCTAAAATAAAGTATAAAAGCAATCAAATTTCACTTACATGTTTAATCAAGTTTACAAAAATGATTAACCTAAAAGCAACCTTGGAGTGATTAAGTGTGTGGCTAACTATGTTTAACTTTCCAAACATGTTTTATAAGTCAAATGATGCAAAGAAAGAACAAAAATTGAATTTAGAATTCAAATGCCGACTCTTTCCATAATTGGTTGTGTTGGAATTTCAATTTCATTTTCAATTTCGGGAGCTAACCATGATTAATTTTGTAAATAAAAGTTGCCAAACTTTGGCACCATTTCAAAGTATGAACTTTGTACTTTGAAAGTGTGCCATTGGTTGGGTTTGAAACTCACCCCAACACCATTATTTAATTGCCCAAAGAATCAATTTGAATTCTCTTTTCAAAACCCCGATTCTCAAAGGTGTTTTTACCCCTTTCTCAATTGTGCTCAAAATATTCAAAATTTGAGAAAACTTCCAAAATATAGTTTGTACATCTTTTTTGAGCTCTACAAGTTTGGTAAATAAAGTTTTTCAAGTTTTTGAATAAAATCAAAAGTAATTTTAAAAGTTCATTAAATGAGGATTTGTCCCCTTTTTGATTTTATAACTCTAATTCAACATTTATTTAGTTTCATACAAAACTCCTTTAATAAAAGTTGTAGATATTGAATAATGTAACAACTTTTATTTTTAGAGATTTTTATCTTTTATTCAAAATTTGAAAGTAATTTTGAAATCCTAGAAGTTAGGATTTAAACCCTTTTTCAAATTCAAACTGCAGTTTCAAAAATATTTGAAATTTGACAAAACTTTTTAATAAAAGTTGTAGAGCTCATTATTTTGCACAACTTCTATTTTGGAAATTTTTCATGTTGTGTTCAATTTTTGGGAGTAATTTTAAAAAGAGAAAGGGTGAGGTGCATTGCTACAAGAACCGAGGGGGGAATTCATTTTCTCTTCTTCTCTGCCCATACCACACAGCTGCCGGTGCCGCCGTGGCTCTCTTCGCTCTCTCGCCGTCGAACCCGCATCGCCAACCATCTGGACATGCTCGCGAAGCTCCTGGCCATCTCCATGACTTGTCCTAGCCCTACAAAAGCCGTGAGCCGGCCGTCGTCATCTCCTTTTCATTCCTCAGTCATCGCCGGCCATGATCACCCGCCGCCCAAATTCGAGCAGCAGTCTCCACCGCAGCTCGTAATTGCTTGACAACAGCTCTACAACCCCTTCACGCACCACACAAGCCCTTTACCTCGAGCGGTTCTGTCGGAGGCGGCCTATTTGCCTCTTCTTCTCCGGCAGCAGTAGCGCCGCCATGTCCTCGCGCACTGGCCAAGGCTATCCGGCGTGCCTCCGATCCAAACAATACCACCACCGGATGCGCCTTGAGCCTTTGGTTCCCCGTCGGTCCGTCGGTTAGGCCCCAACCACACCGGGCGCGGGAACGGCCGCCGCGCGATGTCGGAGCATCTTTGCCGCCGAGTAGTCCCGTCGCGCCACGCTTTTCCACCCCATCTCCGGGTCGAGCCAAAGACGAGCACCCGCCCGCGGTGAGTTCCTTCTTGCTTTCGAAGCCTATACAAGTCAATCGTGGTTGGCAACGATGATTTTGCCACACGCCGCCGTGCTCGGCATGGGCGAGCCGCCATGGGCAGCGGTGTGCCTTCTTCCATGCTATAGTAGGCCAACTAACCCCGCCAGAAAACTCGAGAGAGAGAGAGAGAGAGAGAGAGAGGAGGCTCCGCCTGGCCGAGCCCTACCGCCGGTGTGGCAGAACCTTCTAAATTATATGGCCCATAAGCACCTGACATTGTCCCTAAGACCTCTGTCGGCTATGCTTGTGTACCACATGACTTAGAATGCTCTGTCCGGTGAAACCCTGATAACACCACGATTCTCCAAGATCGACTTCTTACAAGATATTGTAGTATTACAACCATTTTGATCCAAATACAATAGAGTAGCGGAAGAGTTACAAAGAAGATTAAAAGACTTGATCAGAGTTTGATTAAACAAAACTTAACTGAGTATGCGGGAGCAAGGAAGAACCATAGAATACTTGTAAGATAATGTCTCAGACGGAAGGTATTCGATCATGCCAACCCACTGGTATGACCGAAGTTAGCTTCACTAGTCAGCACCTGCAACAGAGGTCAAACAAACCCTGAGTACAAAAGTACTCCACAAGACTTACCCGACTAAAAATTAGGGAGAAGACTTAGGAATGCTGGCTAATAGAAATCAAGGTGAGGCTTTAGCAAGAATCAAAGACACATTTGCCAAAAGCAACTGAAGTTGATCCTTACTTTTTATTTTGATTATCCTACTCTATATCACACACTTATCATCCTTGTAACAATTTCAAAATTTTTCAGTCTCAACCACTTTCATCATTACTACGATGCTGACGCTTGGTCAAGTCTCCCATATCGTGGAGCAGTGATGATTCGAATGGCTTTATATACCCAGCTGGGGCTTCCTAGCCACACGATGTATGCAGGACCGAACATCTCACATACATCAACTCACGCTTGCATTTCTCCCTGCCAGAACGGGTCCTAGCCACGAGGGTACAGTACCCTATCTCCCTACGCCGTCAGTCTAACCGTCGATGGTGCGCTCGTAGTGTGGGTACACGCTACTTCCCATCCCGGTTGTCCGTTCTCGCATGAATCATACAAGGGAGCTTACCGCCATTAGCATGCGACTAGTACTATCCAATAACCCTCTTGACCACAGGATCACCACAACGAACGGTCCTTAACCGACACAAGTGGACGACACTACACCAGGGCACTAGCCCATCCTAATGCAAGTCACTCCACCGACGTCTCGATTTACTCATCATGTTCTTGTGCGTACTCGACCCGGCCAAGGTGAAGGATAGGCGACAAGCAACATCAAGTTTTGAATACTTTCTCAGAGATGATATTGTTATCAACTTTTAAAACATTTTACAGAAGCCTATGCTAGTAGTAGGGCTAAGCATATACTAAACATTTTTGAAATCAAAACAGGTATCCAGGATAGTATCACAAGGTACGGTAAATGCATCAAATAGGATATCACACAACTCCTATACCTAATGCATCATATCATCCACATAAAATCATAAAAGACTTTCAAAATTCAAGGTAGGGTTTGAATGCATCCGAGGCTTGCCTGCGTTGCAGAGAAGGTTAAGATCCTCAGGAGGATCACACAAGTCAGTTGGCATCAATACTTCGGGGCATCTTCTTCTGGAAACACCTTCTCCGAACTTGATCCGCAGAAACTTTCTCTCACGTACACTACACGTATACAAATGATGCATTCTAAGTATGATGAAATACTTGACATGATGTAGGATGTAGGGCAACATGGATGAAACAACGTAACTCTGTACTATCTTGAGTACAACTTTCCTTCACGGTAAAGTTGCATCAAAAGATCATAAATAGCAGTACACAATCAACATAAATGAATTGCCGAAGGTTATTAGGGTTAATGATCTAGGGTCATCACTCAATCTTAAAGTCAATCAATCCTAATAGTGATTAGGAACTACTAAGATTATTAACCATTTTTACAGTTGTTGAAAGCCACTAATTAACTTGCTAATTAAACTTACTAAGTAATTAACTACTTATACACATGTGATGATAACTATTATTATACAGCACGTATGTGATGATGACTACTACTAATATTACGCAACCAAGCCATGGATCATTAAGGTGAATAATGGTCCATGGTCTTCAAACAATATATCAAAAACAATCAATCCTAAATGAATTCTAGTTTTGCTACTTAAGTACTTTAATTATTTATTAAGCATATGTGAGCAACACTATACATATAAACCATGCATGATCTTGCCTTGGACCAGAGAGAGTTGCTGATCCAGGGTCTTCAAACAATACCACAAATCACCCAACATTTTAATTAGAAAACTAATTAACAATTGGTTACTTTATTAGCCATTTTTATGATAATTAAACAAGGTAGAAATTAATTATAAAAGTAAACTTATTCTAAACAGCACCCAAATTTTTGTGGAGGTGGGTTTTAGCATGAAAAGCTTGACCATAAATTTTTATGATTTTTGGATTAATATTTTACTCTACAAAAATCAAAACCTTGCTATTTATTAATTAAAGCATGCAATTATTAAATATGACAAAAGCACTTAACATGTTGCAAACATATTTTTCCCTGAAACTAGACATCATGAGGATCACACATATATTTTTATTATATTTTTAATTACCCAGAATATTGAATTATGAAATTGTGAAAATCGGGGAAAAAAGAATTTCATTTTGAAAAAGGATAAAAGAACTACCCTTCCTCCAGGCCATCAGGCGGCCTAACTCGCCCAAAGAAATGCTCTGCCCTTGCCATGCGCCTTCCCCCCTCCCTCTCCTCTCACTCTCACCGACATCGGGGCCGGTGGTCGGCCTCTTCCCTCTCCCCTCCTCCCCTGCGCTCCCGCTCAAAACAGGAGCGCCCGGCGACGCTTCTTGGGGTTCCCTGCGTCGGCGAGGACTCGGGCGGTCTTTGAGGGCATCCTCGTCTTCCTCTCTCCACGGCAAGCACAACAAGCAGCAACACAACTTCGATCGATGAATGGAGCGGGAAGAAAGGTGTCCATGGCGGCTCCAATCAGCGCCCGGCAATCTTACTAATTAATTAACTACTTATACACATGTGATGATAACTATCACTATGCAACACACATGTGATGATAACCATTACTAACACTACGCAATCAAGCCATCAATTATTAGGGTAGTAATGGTTGCATGGTCTTCAAACAACATCAAAAGCAACCAAACCTAATTGAATCCTATCTTTGCTACTTAAGTCTTTTAATTATTTATTAAGCACGTGCGCAACACTATATATAAACTACACAAGATCATACCTTGGACCAGGGATGTTTTATTGATCCAAGGTATCCAAACAAAACCATAAATCAATCAACAATTAATTAGTCAACTAATTAATTAATTCATTATTTTATTAACCATTTTTATGATCATTAAACAAGGATAGAATTAATTATAAAAGTAAACTTATTCAAAACAGTGCACAAATTTTAGTGGAGGTCACTTTTAGCATGAAAAGCTTACTCCTAATTTTTCATGATTTTTTGTTTAATATATTGCTCTACAAAAATCAAACACTAAGGATTTCTTAATTAAAGCATGCAATTATTAAACATGACAAAAGTGATTAACATGTTGCAAACATATTTTTTTTTATGAAATTACATGTTATTAGGAACACAATAAAATTTAATTCACATTTTTCTGAGCTCAGATTATTTTCTTATGAAATAAACAAAAGTCAGCCTTTTTCACCTTTTCTGAAAATCATGAAAAAGATAAAAGCCATTGACGGCCAGGCCTATTAGAGTTGGGCGGCGGCCTGTGGCAGAACCTTCTAAATTATATGGCCCACAAACACGACATTGTCCTTAAGGCCTCTGTCGGCCGTACTTGAGCACCACATAACCTAAAAAGCGTTCTGGTCGGGTGAAACCCCGATGAACCACGCTTTCCTCCGGGATCGATACTTACAGAGACATCACAGTATTACAACAGTTTTCATACAAAATACCATAGTAGAGGAAGACTTACAATAACTTAATTTATAAAACTTTTGTCAAACTTATACAAACCAGAGTAGCATTATTACAACACGGCGGAAGTATCATTACTTAACTTTATTACAATCACCCAACAAAAGGTGCCTGCCGAGAGGCCACACATTCTACTCCTCGGCAGACTCTTCCTCGACCACTGTCATGCAACAAGGGCCGTAGTACACTTGTTCACACGGTTCACTGCCGCAAGGGGTTTAACAAACCCGAGTACAAAAAGTACTCCGCAAGACTTACCCGACCAAAAATTGGGGAGAAGACTTCGGGAATCTTTGGCTAATAGGAGTCAAGGTAAGGCTTTAGCAAGATCAAATGACACCTTTGCAAAAAGAGACTAAGCCAATCCTTACTTTACTACATCAATCACTTATCAACCATGTATCGGATTCAAAACTTTCCATCATCAACTTCCATTATTACTACGATCTTTGGTGCTAGGATCAAGTCTCCCATATCGTGGAGCAACGGCGATTCGAATCGCTTCATATACCCATTTGGGGCTTCCTAGCCACACGATGTATGCAGGGACGAACATCTCACATACATCAACTCACGCTTGCATTTCTCGGACGAAGCGGGTCCCAGCCACGAGAGTACAAGTACACCACCTTCCCTACGCCGTCGGTCACAACCGTCGACGGGTATACTCGTAGTATGGGTACACGCTACTTCCGTCCGGTTGTCCGTTCTCGCCTGGATCATACAAGGGAGCTTACCGCCATTAGCATGCGACTAGTACTATCCAATAACCTCATGATCTAAGGGCCAAGGCGCGAGCGGTGCTTAACCGACTCACAAGTGGGCGACACTACACCGGGGCACTAGCCCCTCCCAGGGTGCAAGTCACTCCCACTCGGTCTCGATTTACTCATCATCATGCTCTTGTTGCGTACCCTCGACCCGATCAAAGTGAAGGGATACGAACAAGTAACATCGAGGTTTTTCGTAATTGCCCTCAACGGGGATTTTGTTATCACATCTTTAAAAACATTTCATAAAGCCTATGCTTTCTGCAAGGGGCTAAGCATACACTAGCATTTTCGAAATCAAAACAGGTATCCAAGGTTTATATCAAGGTACGGTAAATGCATCAAATAAGGATATCACACAACTCCTGTTACCTAATGCATCACATCATCAACATACGATATAAAAGCTTTTGAAATACAAGGACAGGTTTGTATGCATCCGGGGCTTGCCTTGGGGCTCGACGAAGTTAGTAGCAGCGATGGCCTTTGCCGAGATCGGGACCAACCTTCTCACACCGATAACCTTCCTCGAGGCGGGAGTCGGATCGACTACACGATTGAGATGCATGATTACAACGCGGTAATAAAAGGAGCATGCGATAATGATGCAACGATTGTTAACCTATCTTGAGTATAACTTTCCTTCACGGTATAGTTGCACTAAGAAGGTATAACTAGCACCGACGACGACGGACTAGCGTGCGCAATCAACATGAAAGCGCCGAAGGTCATTAGGGTTAATGACCTAGGGTCATCACTCAATCCCAAAATCAAGCGGTCCTAATAGTGATTAAGGGTGATTACTAATTTATTAACCATTTTTACAGTCGTTGAAAGCCACTAATTAACTTGCTAATTGGGGATTAACTAAACCCTAATTAATTAAATAATTATCTAATTAAACATTGATTAATTAAGGTATTAATTAAGCATAATACAAAACTTAATCAAAACAGTATCAAACTTTATAATTAAGATCATCATCATCTAATTAGCATACAAAATAAATTTCATGATTTTTGGACTTATATTTTAATTATTAAAAATCATTGAAGTTGCATTTATTAATTAAAAAGAGCAATTTACATTATAAATAAAAGTTCTTGAAAACACATGGTTAGCATTTTTCTGCAAAGAGAATTACTCGGGGAGCACACACATATTTTTATTTTATTTCAAATGAATTTATAGCAAAAGATGAAAACAGTTTACGAAAATTTAAAAGGAAAAAGAAAAAAACTTTTCACTTCTTCCCCGAGGCTCTTTGTGCAGCCCGCACGGCCACGGCCCGGCCAGCTCCACGCCAGCGACCCGCTTTTCTCGCGCCCATATCGCTTCTTTGCCTCCTCTCTCTCTCGCCGACCGCGGCGGCCCGCGTGTGTCTCCCCTCCCTCCCTCTCTTTTTCTCGGGGCCAGGACCGGCGGCGTGCAGCGGCGGCCGGCGGCCTCACGCCAATGGTGACTCCTCCGAAGCAACTAACTACACCAACGACTTCCTCACGTCGAACCGCACTCAATGAGCTGCTATACACCCCTTGACAACCACGGAGCACCGTGGCGGCGGCCACGGTCTTCGGGGCGGCGACGAGCGGCGGCGCAGCATTGAACCCGCCGGGTTAAGGCGTATCGCAACAATTGAAAGGTGGAAGCGCTCAAGAGGCTCACCCCGGAGCACGATGCTCGCGTTGGATTGGCGGGAGGAAAGCGAGGGGGCGGCCGCGGAGGCGGAGGCGGAGCTTCGGCGGTCGGAGTTGGAAGATGAGGGCGTTCAGCGTGTTTGGCCGTGAATGTTGGAAACCGGTGAGCCGATAAGCATCTATATACCGAGGCGAGGCTAAAGAGACAAACGGTGAGGGTGGAGATGCTCGGGCTGCGCCCGACCGGGGGTGGAGATCATGGCGGCGGTCTCTCACCCGGCCGTGGAAGATGATGACGCGCACGACCCACTCCGGTGATTTTAGGCTCTAGGATTTGATGCTATGGAGTCGCAGCAAGGTTACGGAGCTACGGACCCGAGCAATTGGATCGGGATGGAGTGAGAGCGATGAATTTCGTCGGCGGCGAGAGATGGCGGCGGCGGCGGCGGGCGAAAAAGGAAGGAGCCGTCGGCGGCCGGTGCACGCTCTTTTATAGAGCGAGAGACGGTGGTGAGGTGGCAAGAGGCTTCGTGAACCCAGCCAGGTGGTTGGTTTCGCGGAAACGCCGGCGAGGACGCGAGAAGAGCCACGGCGGTGGCGGCCGGCCCGGCATGGGCGCGGCGAGGTGGCACCCCCTGTTGAACACCGTAGCGGGGATATTTTCACTCTTCCTTTTCAAATTACTTAGAAATTTTGAACTAAACTCAAAAATCTTCCAAAATACCGATTGCTTAAAATTTCATGCTCTACAACTTTCATTAAATAAGTTTTATCAAATTCCAAATAATTTTTGAATTTGCATTTCAAATTCAAAAAAGAGGACAAGACCTTAACTTTAATGATTTCAAAATTACTTTTAATTTTTGAATAAAAGATGAAAATATCCAAAAATAAAAGTTGTTCCATTTTTCTAGATCTACAACTTTCATTTAAAAAGTTTTTCATAAAACCAAATAATTTTTTGAATTGCAGTTTAAAACTCAAAAGGGGACACTTTTCAATTCAAATAACTTTTGAAATTACTCCAAATTTTATTCAAAAACTTGAAAAACTTTATATACCAAAGTTGTAGATCTTAAAGAGCTGCACAAACTGTATTTTGGAAGTTTTCCCAAATTTTGAATATTTTGAGATGAAATTGTAAAAGGGGGCAAAACACTTTGAAATTTAGGGTTTTTGAAAAGGAATTTCAAATTGGAATTTTGGGCAATTAATTAATGATGTTGTGGTACTTTTCAAACCCAACCAATGGCACACTTTCAAAGTACAAACTTCATACTTTGAAATGGTACTAAAGTTTGGCAACTTTTATTTACAAAATTAATTATGGTTAGCTCCTCAAAATTGAACTTGAAAATCAAATCCAACACTTAACCAACTAGAGTTAGGGTTTTGGGATTCAGATTCTGAATTCATGTAATATGAAATTTTGGTATGTTGTAATATTTATAGTCTATTTAGCATGAGTCGAATGAGACCCACAAGATAATTTGACTAGGATATGATTCCTATGAAATATGGGCTAAATCTATATTTGGGCCCTAAAGATGAATAGTTGCCTAATAACCATCAATTAGCACAAAGGCTGATTAACGGCAATATTGATCTCATTTACATGGCCCATATGCAAATAATGACACACGTGTGGCTTGTCAAGACTTCAAGCCCATAATGATCATTTTAATATAAAATAAGCAGCATGTTACTAATCAATAAGCTAGCCCGCA
Organism: Chrysopogon serrulatus; assembly: GCA_015844335.1. Classification (NCBI taxonomy): domain Eukaryota; kingdom Viridiplantae; phylum Streptophyta; class Magnoliopsida; order Poales; family Poaceae; genus Chrysopogon; species Chrysopogon serrulatus. The sequence continues at coordinate 25,560 of JADLZL010006461.1, forward strand.
TGTATATAGTCATTATCACTGGTTATACGGAGCTAAATAATTTCTACATGCACGTGAGTTGTTGGGGCTAGCAATGCATGTACACATATATGTACAAATATACGTATTCATACATACGTGCCGCAAGGTTCAAAATAGGCGGTGCTGATAAATTCAATGATACTCTCTCCTGGCTAGCCTCTGAGCATGTACGTTGTGGTAATCTCCATGTTGGCCCACTGATCAGTGGCGTTGTGCAATCATTTGAATGGTTCAGTACTATGCGATGAGATAAGTTCGCCAAGGAGATAAACTCTGATCACGTTCAAATTTTAAAACTCAAAGTCGGCGCGCACAGTCAGGAACGGACGCCGAGCGATTCGGCCGCGTGACGCTCCTTCACAACTGATTGATGGCGGCGCTCTTCCTGGCCACCGCCTTAAGCCTGCTACCCTAGCAGTGGCCTATAAAAAGGAGGCTAACTCTTTCTTCTGAAGGGGGCGAGGCACTCCATCTTGAGTACACGGACGCCAGGCTGCACACACGCTCCTGCAATCACCAACATGCCGCTGCCATGCTAGTCCCACGCCTCCAAGGCTGCACGCACGCACTGCCGCAAACACATGGCGCCGTCCAGAGCACACACACATCGCCGGCAAGCACGAGAGGCGGCAACTCCGCCATCATCGCCCTCGCCGTGATCAACTCCTCCGACACTGTCGCATCGTCGAACACCGCATCATCTCCGGCAAGCCGTACACCTACATCATCATCTCTCCGGCGAGCCGTACATCTACAACATCTTCTCCGGCGAGCTCATCAACAACGTTGTCTCCGGCGAGCCGAACATCTCCAGCGAGCGCCGTCTCCGGCAGCGAGAGCTCGTTCATGTACATCGTCTCCGGCAAGCCAGATGTCTACATCCACCGATCCACAGCACTGTCGGCTTCCTCATCATCAACGACATGGCAGCCCACAGGCCTATGGTGGTGAGATTCATTATATTTAGCTAGATTTATTCGATGTTTGTCTTTGTGCATGGCAGCAGCAAGATGAGCCCGGCAAACACGCGTAGCGACGAGTTGCACCGGTGCCGGAGCGACGACGACATCTACGGCAAGCGTGGCAGCTCGGCAAGCCAGCAGTTCCGTGATGTTGACTCCTTTTAGCGGCCGTCATGCCAGCCTTGCGAGGAACGCGTGTGGCGGCGCTACCGACCTGGCCCGACGGCGAAGGCATATGTGCGGCGGATCGGCAACACGGCACATCTACAACGATGGCGGCAGAGCCCGGCGAAGCATCGTGGCCCGCAACGTCCGTGGCAAGCGCACGCCGCAGACTCTCCGACGACGATGACGATGTCTACAACTCGAGTGACGAACTGGGTAAACTGGCGGTGGCCCGGCGATGTTGCCCCATCTCCTTGGCGGCAAGGCAGTTCGGCAATGGGCCTGGTGACGGCCCACTTTGGCAAGCCTTGAGCAGCCGCAGCCCATAAATACATACAATTATATATATATGTACACGGCAAGAAGCAAATAAGAAATGTTACAGTACTATGCAAAACCTACGTGGCTACTCTATGTATGTGTACAAGAAAGCAAGTGCAAAGCTATGATACCCACAAGATGCAAATATTTGTGTACACCTGAAAATGCATGAGTCAATAGTGGAGCTCCACATGCCGAGCAGTAATCCAGCTGCCGACGGGCTCTTTAACAGCAGCCCAACGTATTTGTACAATATACTACAAGCAAGCAAACAAACGAGTACAAGGTACAGTATCATGCATGCAAGCCTGTACGTGGGCACCCATGTTGATTTCTCGGCCCATGCAGGCCACGGGCTCCGACAGGCCCGAAACAAACCCATTTGGGGTACAACACCCGCAAATAATTCTAAGTCATGATAAAGCGCTTGAGTTTACATGTATGTAAATTTGGGGTACAACACCCGCAAATAATTCTAAGTCATGATTAAGTGTCACGCCAATGATCTCATAAACTTATGAAAAGAGAAATCTCGAGTATTATATGAGCACAAGTCTCACTATTATCACACCATCTTCCGCACCGTCAAGGCCGGTGAACCATGTGAAGTCATTTTCTTCCCCCGACCGACGAGGCTGGGATGTTTCTTTTCGCGACCGGCGAGTCCGGAATTATTTGTTCGCGACCGACGAGGCCGAACACTTGACTTCATTACGAGGATCCGCACGACGAGGCTGGATACTTTTCTAGAGGCCGACGAGGCTCTAGCACTTCACCATTTTCATTCATTTGTGCTTATGCATATACTTGGATACAACTCTATTCTATTTTGAGACGACAATTATGACCATCGGCATAGCTTAATCGGAGGTGTTCCGCAGCCCCACGCTGCGGATCTAATTAACTAGAGGCCTCTAGAGGCCCTGGGAACTAGAAGCCACACAATCCTCTGATTGTCAGATGGAACTCGGCGCAAATATTTATTTAAGTAGGAAATTTGTACTTTGTAATTCTCAAAAAATGAATAAAGTGATATTTCCCTAAATTCTTGTTCTTGTGTTTTATTGCACATTTACTTATTTTGTATACGAATGTATACTGGCACGCCTGCGCTTATTAGTACTAAGTAGTACAATCCGTGAAGTATAGAGAGATCCCCTTAGTGATTTTTCTAGCGAAACAAAATGGCACGCCCGGTGGGACCTGGTTCTCCTCCCATCTTTGCTATGCTCAATGGTCAAAAAAAATATTGTCGTCTCATGAGATCTCCACATACATGCTACATGTTGTTGTGCCCGTGAAAATTTCAAGTGAAAGAGGTTGACTGGCTTCTCCTTTACGGGCAAGCGCTTGCTTCTGTTTGTAGCCCTGGAGCCATCCATCAAGTGATGTATTCTGAGACTTCTCTACTTGTCTCAGTATTTTCTTGTATATACATATGCCCAAATGCATGCCAAGTTCAAGAAAATGTGAGGACCTTACTTATGATTAAGAGTTCCTCTCTAGCGCTTTTGTCGAGGTGCCTAAGTCAACATACATCGACACCTAAGAACTTATGCTGGGGGCACTGGTGCAAATGGCATTCCAACATCACTCGAGATGGAGTTGTGCAAGAAGGCTAACTAAGTATGGTGGCTGCACCTACTGATTGCATCACCCACATGAAAAGCTGGTCTCCCTAGGCCCTATAAAAATGGTCACGTGTAAACAAATAGGTGGCATGATTACACAACTTTGGTGATGCCTCTTCCCACAAAGTTGGTGATAAAAAACTGGGAGCTTACTAGCCCCAAAGTTAAGTCGAATATCGCAAGTGTAGCGCAACTTGGCCCTAACAATGACCAGTAAGGTTCTAAAAGTGTGCCCAACATGAGGAGAAACACTAGGTTGCCCTTGGGTGAGTGGGCGGCAACTGCAACACTTACATTCATCATTGTCCTAAAACAATTGTGGGCACTTATGCAAAAGGGTTAATCAATGATGACCTCAATAAGCAATCAATATTTTTCCATGTCACATAATTGGAACCATCTTTGTTCTACCAATGACAAGATCCAGCTAGGTGGTGCATGCTGCCCAAAATTGTCCCATGGTTCAAAGGAGACAAATACTTTACTTGGAGAACTATACTTCCCACCTAAGGGCTAGTTTCCAAAGTGCTGGGGGTGACCCTCTGAAGTTCCTAAAAACACAACAAAGTAACACTATCCTACCCCATGCATCATAACTGAGGGCCTCAAGGATGACACAACTTCAACACCAAAAGAATGGGAAGCCTCTAATGTTGAAAGTCGCTTCTAATAAGGAGAAAAAAATGATGAATTAAACATAACCCTTTGAGGTGGCATTGTTGTGACAGCCACTAAAACATTGCTGATACTTCTCATCAAAAGCTGGGGGCAGCTGGCCTTGCACAAGCCCAAGACCTAGGGCCTTCTTGACGATAGCCCTCAAAAGATGATGAAACAAAGTTGTTATTTCTCATCGAATGCAAGGGGCAACTACCCAAAGTTCCTATATACAAGCCCAAAAGCAGGGGCTTCTCAAAGCCATCAAAGATGATGAAGTTTGGACTGTTAATTCTCCTCTAAAGTTGAGAAAACACCTAAAGTTGGCCCTGTCCAACAGCTGGGGGCATCTCCAAGGTTGCCCTCAAAAAGATGTTGAAGCATGGTTTTATTTCACCTCTTAAGTTGGGGGCAACCAACTGAAGTTGCCCTATATAAGTCCCATAGGTAGGGGATTCTCAAAGGTAGCCCATAAAAGATTATGGAGTAAGACTGTTATTTCTCCTCTAATGCTTGGGGCAACCACCTGGAGATAGCCTATATAAGCCCGATAGCTGGGGGCATCTCAAAGGCAACTATCAAAATATGATGAAGTAGAATACATTGAAATATCTCATCTAAAACCATAAGTACATCGTGCCAATACAAAAACATTCCTTACTATGGATGAAGTAATTGATTACTCTTTCCGCTCCATCCTCCTAGTCAAGGAGCTCATCTTATTGAGCCCTAACAAATATCATACTCGAGAAGCTATGATTTGGCTAGGGTGAAACTAGCAATTACCTCTGAGCATATGTGAAGAATTATGAGCTGATCAGAGAAGAACAAAGAAAATTGGTTGAGTGTCTCGTTCCAAATGAGGCATCAACTCCTACGGGAACGACTCCTCAAATAGCGAGGGAGATAGATGTTAATGGCCCGTGGTGGCAGAGAAAACAATAATGCAAGATATGGTTTTCGGCGTGCAAACTATGCTCTTTCATCATGCAAATGGCAATGATGGCTTCTCATGGGGAAGTATTAAATGCTGCCCCAGCCTCGTAACGATTAGAAGACGGTGCATAACATGCCATTGATGAATAATTGAAATAAACCTTGGGAGTGATGATGATCCTTGGCTAACCTTTGTTGGTGCAACCCTCATGCACCCAAGGAATATGAAGAATATAGAAAAAACAATTATGTGATGCCATTTGCATGACACTACATGAAGTGGCCTGGTTTAAACCCAAGTGTTGCAACTCGTAAGTTGGCGATAGATCCTCAATATCGCCCTATAAAGCAATTGATATGTCGCTTCCAATCAGAATTACAAAACTACGATCATTTGAAGTAGACAAGTTAAATAAGGTTGGGTCTATAAAGAAAATACAATCTCCCGATGGCTCACAAATATAGTCATGATATTAAAAAAAAGATCAGGCAAGCTTGGGTGCGCATGGGGACTCCCATGATCCAAACCGTACTTAACCAAAAGATGATATTCCACTCTAGTGAAAAGGATGGTTATTGATGCCACATCACTGCCTATGATGCCTTCTCGCTCATGGGATATATAGCTGCCACATCGAGCTCGCTTGCCATCAGGAATGTGTGACCCAACCTAAAGCTTTCTTCAACAACAATAAATATAGGGAGGACATCCCAACATCTTCATCTACATCAACACTGGGGGCACATCATAAGTCCCTGGTCCTCTCAACACCGATGCTCTTCCTATGTCATATTCTTCATAACAATGCTCAAGGAAGCATGACTCCCCCAATCCATATGATGACGATGATCTTTTGGCGTCACTTGCCACATCAGTAACACGGGGGTAGAACCACACTCCTTGATTCATTATGACGCCGATGGCAATATAATATTGCCTTTCACATTAATAACATTGGGGGCATCACCGTGCCACCATAGTCCCGTATGATGCTGATGGCTTCCAGCTTCAACTTTTACATCAACAAGATTGGGGTCGTCACCACACCTCCTTGGTCTCATGTGACGCTGATGGTTTTCCAGAGTCATCTTCAACAACCAACAACATTGGGAGTGTCATCAAACCTACCTTGTATCCTCCAATGCTGATGGTCTTCTGGCACCGCTTTCTACATTAGAAAGGCATCACCATGCCTCTCTGCTCTCTTTTAACAAGGATGGTCTTTTGGCATCACCCGCCACATCAACAACGTTGAGGTAGCACGCATCACTCTCCCTCAATTCACTATGACGGTGATGGTTATCCAACGTCGCCTTCCACGTCAACAACATTGGGGGCATCACCATGCCTTCCAACTCCCATGTGATGCTGATGGTTTCCAACATCACCTTTTACATCAACAAGATTAGGGTCGTCGCCATGCCTCCCTAGTCTCATATGACGCTGATGGCTTTCCAGCACCATCTTTCCACAATCAACAACATTGGGAGCTTCATCATGCCTTGTTTCCTATGATGTTGATGGTCTTCCAGCATCACTTTCTACATCAACAATACCAGGGCATCACTACTTCTCCTAGTCTCCTCTGATGCTGATGGTCTTCTAGCGTCATCTGTTAATCAAACAACAAGGGTGGCATTACTCCTTTCCTACCCCCCTATGATGCAAATCATCTTTAGGTGTTCCCTACTACATTGGCAACATTAAGAGTAACACAACACCTTCATGATAGTCTGCATTGATTATTCCAAGAGCTAAGTCTCATGCTAATGGCATTCTGACATATGCGACCTTCAATAGTAGCAACACATGTGGGCAACTATGTGCCCTAGTAATCTACAACACTAAGGCATTCTGGCAACTCCATGGTGCCAACGGACAAATGCCTCAAATGAACAAGAGGTTAAAAATGTTTTCATAAACCTTTACATCATTATCAAGAGGGATGGGTTGCAATCACCATCGCACCACTTGGCCACTCCTTGATAAAAAATAAATTGGGCCTTCCCTTTTAGGCCACAACACAATGAAAGGATGCCCTTTGCTTTTGTACATAGTGGCACAACCCGCTTCCATAGGTGCCCTACTTGCTCAAGCTAACGATGAAGGAAAGGAGGTGGCATGTTACTACCTTAGTCGCACTATGGTAGGGGTGGAATGCAATTACTCCCCAATAGAAAAGTTATGCCTAGCAGTTATACTTGCCCTAAAGAAATTGTAGCATTATTTGCTAGCCCATGAGGTCCAACTTATTGCGAGAGCGGACCCTGTTAAGTACGTCCTTAGCCAACCAGTCCTCACTGGAAGAATAGGCAAGTGGGTCTTGCTCATGATGGAGTACGATATAACTTATGTACCACAAAAGGCCATTAAAGGCCAAGCCTTGGTAGATTTCCTCGCTGCACAGCCAGTCCCAGACGACTCGCCATTAATCACGGATCTCCCCGATGAAGAAGTGTTTGCAATAGACACTGAAGCCCCTTGGGAGCTATATTTTGATGGAGCATCCCACACTGAATGTGGCCCGGACAAAAGGCCAAAGAAGAGGGTGGGCGCAGGGATCGTCTTCAAAACCCCTCATGGAGATACGATGTACTACTCATTCTCTCTATTAAAAGAGGAATGCTCGAATAATGAGGCAGAATATGAGTCCCTTATTTTTGGGTTGTTGCTAGCCCTTTCTATGGATATTCATGTTCTACATGCATATGGGGATTCCCAACTAATTGTGAGGCAAGTCAATGGCATATACGAAGTTCGTAAGCCAGAATTAAAGCCATATCATGAGGTGACATGCAAGCTCATGGCAAAGTTCGAGCATATACAGATTAATCACATCGCTCGAAGCAAAAATGCGTCAGCCGACGCTTTAGCCAAACTTGCGTCCTCCTTAGCCCTACCTGATGGGGAAGCAGAGGTCAAAGTAGAAGAGAGATGGCTCCTCCCGACTGTGCTCGACCTCATCCCTAAAAATGGTGATGTAAACATTGTGACCACAGTCAATGTTCATGATCAGGACTGGCGCAAACCGTTCCTCGACTATTTCAAACATGGGACACTTCCAAGTGACCCTGTTCAACGGCGCCAATTTCAACGACGCGTGCCATCATACATCTTTAAGGCTGGCGTGCTATATAGGTGTTCATACGGTCATGAACTGCCCCTTCGATGCCTTTCCCGGGAAGAGGCTGATAAAGCCCTTAAAGAAGTTCATTCCGGAGTGTGTGGCGGACATCAAAGCGGGCCGAAGATGTACCATAGTATCAAACTCATGGGATGTTACTGGCCTGGAATGATGGTCGATTGTATCAACACGGCACGATCTTGTCACGACTGCTAAATACATGGTGATTTCAAGCACCAACCCCCAGTTCCTCTCCATCCTACGATACCTTCATGGCCATTTGATGCTTGGGGCATTGATGTGATTGGCATGATTGAGCCACCATCCTCACGGGGCCATCGCTTTATCTTAGCAGCCACCGATTATTTTTCAAGATGGGCTGACGCAATTCCACTCAGAGAAGTTAAGTCAGAAAATGTCATTAACTTCCTTGAACGACACATCATATATCGTTTTGGCATACCTCGCCGAATAACATCTGATAATGGAAAAGCCTTCACATCCACCAAGATAGCGAGATTTGCAAGCAAGTACAAGATCGAGTGGAACTGTTCCACTGGTTATTACCCTCAAGCCAACGGCCTGGCAGAGGCCTTTAACAAAACACTTGGTGGGATTCTAAAGAAAACAGTCACAAAACACAAGCGAGATTGGCATGACCGCTTGTACGAAGCCTTGTGGGCGTACCGTGTCACTATCCGAACGCCTACCCAATCAACCCCATACTCTCTGGTGTTTGGCACAGAAGCTGTATTACCACTAGAGGTGGAGCTTCCTGCACTAAGAGTGGCCATCCATGATGAGTTGACACAAGACGAGCAAATTCGTCTTCGATTCCAAGAGCTCGATGCACTCGAAGAGCGCCACCTCAATGCGCTACAAAACCTCGAGTTCTCTACCGAAACATGTCACGAGCATATGATAAACTCGTTAAACCACGAGTCTTCAAAAAAGGAGACCTCGTACTGGCGCTCCGACGACCCATTATTGTCAATAAAAGTAAAGGGAAATTCGAACCAAAGTGGGAAGGGCCCTATGCCATAGAGCAAGTCTACGATGGTGGTGCCTACCAATTGATTGACCATGCAGGAGTTCGACCGATGCCTCCTATTAATGGTCGGTATCTTAAAAAATATTTTCTTTAAAAAAAATCTGAAAAAAATAACATGCTAAGGAACGCTGTATTCCTTCTTTGTTAAATCAAATGAAAGGTGGGGATACAACTCCTTAGTTTATTTCTTTTGTCTGTTTAAAAAAACAAAAAAAAAGGTGTCCAATCACCTATACAAAAAGGCTTCCCTCAGCATCATTAAGCTGATGACTTAAGATTCGTCTGCTTGAGAGCTCAGCAGTAGGTGATATCCTCAACGAACACAACGCACAAAGGACATATGCTTAGTGTGTGGGATCAGGCAATGAAGACTAATTTGATCTGAGGGTTGTTCAAGTCTGTAGACCTCATACCACCTCTCGCTAATCTGGCGGAGACATCCACAAATGGGGGAGACTATAGGAAGAAGAGCATGAGAGGGCTACCTGCCCCAACAAAAGTTGTGGCGCAGTGTGCAGCTTCTTGCCACCCCCCGACATTTCAACAAGGGACTTCAAAAGAAATAAATGATGCCCGCGAGGTCTAGTCTCACAAAGTGTGGAAGGTGGGATCTCAAAAGCTTGAGGGGCGGCTCCCAAGAAATTCTCAAAATCGAAGTCAAAAAGTCCAAGTCAATCAATGGACAAGTCAAAGTCTTAAAAAGAAAAGAAAGAAAGGCCTCAATTCAAGTCCAAGTCAATCAAAGGTGTACCCCAATTATGCTGGAGAGTGATCACCTTTCACCACCCTCGCAAAAAAAATGAGGCATCTCCAAGCCATATTAAACCCATAAAACCATTCCAATTTAGCCATACCCAATGTCTCTCGAGGGGTACAGGGTCGACGGTTTGTTCGAGCCAAAGTGACATATCGAGGAAGTCTTCGTTGCTCTGGGAACATCTACTAAGCATGCTGTCCTTAATCACAAACACTGGCAAGGACATCAAATATCTCATCCCTAAGGTTAAGCTCTCTAGTGGACTTATTAGCGGCACCACATAGCTTGATGACCAAAGGGAAGCCGACATTTTTTTTTAAAAAAAATCCCCAGTCCAAAATCCTAATTAAAAGGAAGCCTTTCCTATGTTGCTTTGGGAAAAATATGCCAAAGAAGGATTGTGTATTCATCGAAAGCAGTGAAGCACACCATAGCGGTTCCTGCGGATCTGTGAAACCCTTCAATTTTATCACCAGGCGCCATGACAGCTAAATGGCCGTGGTAGAATTGATAAACGTCATTATTTGGGAGCAGTGAAGCATACCATAGTGGTTCCTGTGGATCTGTGAAACCCTTCAACTCTATTGGCTGGCGCTGTAATAGTCTAAACAGCCGCAATAGAATTGATAAAATCCCCTTGAGAAGTAGCATGGACTTTCGCTACGTAACAAGGAAGGTCATGGGTGATTTTATTGGCTGGCGCCGTGACAGTATGACGGCCGCAATAAAACATCTGTGATGGTTCTGAACCATAGTATGGACTTTCGCTATGGTCACATGCCACTTTTTGTATACTTGCCGTGGTGATATGGACTTGCGTCACACGGGTCGATCAAGTATATGGTGCACGACATGGTCTTTCGTCGTACAAGAGGCAATCCTTAATGGTTTATTAATTCGAGGCAAAAGTGTTGTCTCATTTGAGTACTATGTGTGATACGGACTTTCATCATACGTGGCTACTATGCCTATATGGAGTATGGTCTTTCGCCTCATCCGTGTTCCCTTTCATTCCTATGCGTGTGATATGGTTGCATCATACGTGTAGACAAGAAATAAAGTTTGAAGACGCAGGAGCGTTAAAAAAAAAGATATGTTATTTCCCTAAACTTTTATGGGTCATAAATAAAGTGCAAGCATGCAGTGCAAAGAAGGGCTTCTATTGATACTTAAAAAAAATGCCCTGGCAAATTATTTAAGATATGTCCCACGTACTTGTTGGGGATGTAGTATTGCGCTTCTACTACTTGTTTCCAGATAATTAATTGACCACAGCCCCACAATCCATATGCAATCGGTGGCTGTTCTTATTAGCGTGGGCTTGTATCCAATGAATGAGGGTTGATAGGCTAAGAGGACTTGTTAATGTAAAGAGCTCTTTTGTACCTGCAATCATACGGGTGAGGCAAATAAGTGTGCCACCGGCTGGAGATTATTCGTAAGAGGAAAAGAGAAAAATATATAAAAGAATGGGCTCTTGAAATGGATCTGATTGCACCAAGTCAAGTCTCTGCTCTTTCTCGCAGGAACTCAACTTGGTGGGGGGCATTTGTAATATGAAATTTTGGTATGTTGTAATATTTATAGTCTATTTAGCATGAGTCGAATGAGACCCACAAGATAATTTGACTAGGATATGATTCCTATGAAATATGGGCTAAATCTATATTTGGGCCCTAAAGATGAATAGTTGCCTAATAACCATCAATTAGCACAAAGGCTGATTAACGGCAATATTGATCTCATTTACATGGCCCATATGCAAATAATGACACACGTGTGGCTTGTCAAGACTTCCAAGCCCATAATGATCATTTTAATATAAAATAAGCAGCATGTTACTAATCAATAAGCTAGCCCGCATGTATATAGTCATTATCACTGGTTATACGGAGCTAAATAATTTCTACATGCACGTGAGTTGTTGGGGCTAGCAATGCATGTACACATATATGTACAAATATACGTATTCATACATACGTGCCGCAAGGTTCAAAATAGGCGGTGCTGATAAATTCAATGATACTCTCTCCTGGCTAGCCTCTGAGCATGTACGTTGTGGTAATCTCCATGTTGGCCCACTGATCAGTGGCGTTGTGCAATCATTTGAATGGTTCAGTACTATGCGATGAGATAAGTTCGCCAAGGAGATAAACTCTGATCACGTTCAAATTTTAAAACTCAAAGTCGGCGCGCACAGTCAGGAACGGACGCCGAGCGATTCGGCCGCGTGACGCTCCTTCACAACTGATTGATGGCGGCGCTCTTCCTGGCCACCGCCTTAAGCCTGCTACCCTAGCAGTGGCCTATAAAAGGAGGCTAACTCTTTCTTCTGAAGGGGGCGAGGCACTCCATCTTGAGTACACGGACGCCAGGCTGCACACACGCTCCTGCAATCACCAACATGCCGCTGCCATGCTAGTCCCACGCCTCCAAGGCTGCACGCACGCACTGCCGCAAACACATGGCGCCGTCCAGAGCACACACACATCGCCGGCAAGCACGAGAGGCGGCAACTCCGCCATCATCGCCCTCGCCGTGATCAACTCCTCCGACACTGTCGCATCGTCGAACACCGCATCATCTCCGGCAAGCCGTACACCTACATCATCATCTCTCCGGCGAGCCGTACATCTACAACATCTTCTCCGGCGAGCTCATCAACAACGTTGTCTCCGGCGAGCCGAACATCTCCAGCGAGCGCCGTCTCCGGCAGCGAGAGCTCGTTCATGTACATCGTCTCCGGCAAGCCAGATGTCTACATCCACCGATCCACAGCACTGTCGGCTTCCTCATCATCAACGACATGGCAGCCCACAGGCCTATGGTGGTGAGATTCATTATATTTAGCTAGATTTATTCGATGTTTGTCTTTGTGCATGGCAGCAGCAAGATGAGCCCGGCAAACACGCGTAGCGACGAGTTGCACCGGTGCCGGAGCGACGACGACATCTACGGCAAGCGTGGCAGCTCGGCAAGCCAGCAGTTCCGTGATGTTGACTCCTTTTAGCGGCCGTCATGCCAGCCTTGCGAGGAACGCGTGTGGCGGCGCTACCGACCTGGCCCGACGGCGAAGGCATATGTGCGGCGGATCGGCAACACGGCACATCTACAACGATGGCGGCAGAGCCCGGCGAAGCATCGTGGCCCGCAACGTCCGTGGCAAGCGCACGCCGCAGACTCTCCGACGACGATGACGATGTCTACAACTCGAGTGACGAACTGGGTAAACTGGCGGTGGCCCGGCGATGTTGCCCCATCTCCTTGGCGGCAAGGCAGTTCGGCAATGGGCCTGGTGACGGCCCACTTTGGCAAGTTTTTTGAGCAGCCGCAGCCCATAAATACATACAATTATATATATATATGTACACGGCAAGAAGCAAATAAGAAATGTTACAGTACTATGCAAAACCTACGTGGCTACTCTATGTATGTGTACAAGAAAGCAAGTGCAAAGCTATGATACCCACAAGATGCAAATATTTGTGTACACCTGAAAATGCATGAGTCAATAGTGGAGCTCCACATGCCGAGCAGTAATCCAGCTGCCGACGGGCTCTTTAACAGCAGCCCAACGTATTTGTACAATATACTACAAGCAAGCAAACAAACGAGTACAAGGTACAGTATCATGCATGCAAGCCTGTACGTGGGCACCCATGTTGATTTCTCGGCCCATGCAGGCCACGGGCTCCGACAGGCCCGAAACAAACCCATTTGGGGTACAACACCCGCAAATAATTCTAAGTCATGATAAAGCGCTTGAGTTTACATGTATGTAAATTTGGGGTACAACACCCGCAAATAATTCTAAGTCATGATTAAGTGTCACGCCAATGATCTCATAAACTTATGAAAAGAGAAATCTCCTGAGTATTATATGAGCACAAGTCTCACTATTATCACACCATCTTCCGCACCGTCAAGGCCGGTGAACCATGTGAAGTCATTTTCTTCCCCTGACCGACGAGGCTGGGATGTTTCTTTTCCGCGACCGACGAGTCCGGAATTATTTGTTCGCGACCGACGAGGCCGAACACTTGACTTCATTACGAGGATCCGCACGACGAGGCTGGATACTTTTCTAGAGGCCGACGAGGCTCTAGCACTTCACCATTTTCATTCATTTGTGCTTATGCATATACTTGGAGACAACTCTATTCTATTTTGAGACGACAATTATGACCATCGGCATAGCTTAATCGGAGGTGTTCCGCAGCCCCACGCTGCGGATGTAATTAACTAGAGGCCTCTAGAGGCCCTGGGAACTAGAAGCCACACAATCCTCTGATTGTCAGATGGAACTCGGCGCAAATATTTATTTAAGTAGGAAATTTGTACTTTGTAATTCTCAAAAAAATGAATAAAGTGATATTTCCCTAAATTCTTGTTCTTGTGTTTTATTGCACATTTACTTATTTTGTATACGAATGTATACTGGCACGCCTGCGCTTATTAGTACTAAGTAGTACAATCCGTGAAGTATAGAGAGATCCCCTTAGTGATTTTTCTAGCGAAACAATTCAATTTTGATTCTTTCTTTTGCATCATTTGACTTGTAAAACTTGGTTAGGGTGTAAGTCAGGGTTAGCCAAACACTTGCAAACATCAAGGTTGCTTTTAATGGATTACTTTTATAAATCAATTTAAACATGGAGATAAAGTTTAAATGGTATATGTATGCACATACGATATAAAGGGGCGCAAACAACCCTAGAATTGTAAACTCCTTTTATTCATTTGCATTAATGTTCTCTAATTATGAATGCTCATGCAATGATGATGATGACATGGCAGGTTTAGGCTAACGTAACACCGGTGGTGTTACACGGCCCAACTGGCCCGAAGTGGCCCGGTTCCATCTCTCCCTCTCTCCTTTCTCTGCCAAGCGGCCCTCACCCGTCGGCCTCTCATTCCCTTCCTCCCTCTCACTGACAACGGACCCGGTACCTTCTTCTCCTTCCTCCGGCCGTGACCGGGACGCAGCTGGTCCGCCCGGCATAGCTTCGCCGCCCGGCGAGGTCGCGAGCGCCGGGAAGGTCACCACCGTGACCCCCGCGGACTGGCGCACCTCACTGGGGAGCTAGACGGCCGGATTAGGGCTCGGGGATGGCATACCGGCGGCCATGGCGGCAAGCACCGGCGACGCGATGCTGCTCCGGCCTCTACGGACCTCGAAGGGTCCAACTCAGTCGCGCACCTCCTTCCTGAAGCTCGCCTCGACATGGAATGGCTACTGGTTGCGGCGGAGGCGGAGCAAGGACTGCCAGCGGTGGTGGAACAGCTTGACGGCGGCGCTCTGCGGCGGCGTAGTGGCGTTCCGGCCCAGGAAAGGCAGTATCGGTGAAATTGATGGGTCGGTGAGCACCAGGAGGACGTGGCGAACTCGCTGATGGTGTTGGTTGGGTTGGGGGTGAGCTGGAGATGGCTGGCCGTGGTAGAGGTGTAGCTCGGTGGTGGAAACCCGACGGCGCTCACGGCGTTGAACTGCCGTTCCGGCAAAGTTGGCTTGGTAGGGTGCTCAGAAGCGAGTCGATGGTGATCAAGAGCTCAGGGTGGATTTGGATCAGGGCTCGTCTTAGCCGAAGGTGCTCTGGAATAGCTGGCCAAAGCGAGGAGGTTTGCGGCGGCTCCCGGCGGCGAAGAAGAGGAAAGCAAGAACGCGGCTCCTCAGGTGGTTATAGCTCACGATAGCAGGCCAGAGCGGTGCGTGAGGAGTTTGCGAAAGCGTTGGCAAGGTGGCCGGAGCTCTGATGGAGGAAGCAGCGCAAATTGCGCTGGCGGCCGGAGTTGGCGACGGTGTAGCAGGAAGAAGAAAAGGTGAGGTTGCCGTCGTTCGGGGATATAAGAAAGGGCGGCGATGGTTCGAGGAGCTGGACAGCACGATGGCGAAACTGATGACGCAGCTCAGGTCATGGTGGTGCGCGCGGAAAGGCCGGGCATGGGGGCGGCTCGCCGTCAAAGCCAGAGGTGGCGCTGGCAGAGTGGCCGACATCAGAGTAGTGGCTTTCTCCCTCTCCGTTTTCTTTAAAATTCTCCAAAATTTATGTAACAAGTTGAAAATTTCCAAAATAGAAGTTGTGCCAAGTAATGAGCTGTACAACTTTTATTAAACAAGTTTTGTCAAATTTCAAATATTTTTGAAACTGCAATTTAAATTTGAAAAAGGGAATAAATTCTAAACTTTGGGATTTCAAAATTACTTTCAAATTTTGAATAAAAGATGAAAATCTCTAAAAATAAAAGTTGTTCCATTTCTCAAGATCTACAACTTTTATTAAGAGAGTTTCTCATGAAACTAAATAAATTTTGAATTGGAGTTTAAAAATCAAAAAGAAGACAATTTCCAATTCAAAGAACTTTTGAAATTACTTTAAATTTTATTCAACAACTTGAAAAACTTTATATACCAAACTTGTAGAGCTCAAAGAGATGCACAAACTGTATTTTGGAAGTTTTCCCAAATTTTGAATATTTTGAGATAAAATTGAGAAAGAGGTAAAAAGCTTTTGAAATTTTTAGGGTTTTGAAAAGGAATTGCAAATTCAAAATTTGGGCAATTAATTAATGATGTTGTGGTACTTTTCAATCCCAATCAATGGCATACTTTCAAAGTACAAAGTTCATACTTTGAAATGGTGCCAAAGTTTGGCAACTTTTATTTGCAAAATTAATCATGGTTAGCTCATAGAAATTGAAAATGAAATTGAAATTCCAACGCTTAACCAATTATGGAAAGAGTTGGCATTTGAATTCCAAATTCAATTTTTGTTCTTTCTTTGCATCATTTGACTTGTAAAACATGTTTGGAAAGTTAAACATAATTAGCCACACACTCTCAAACATCAAGGTTGGTTTTAGTTGGTTACTTTTATGAACAAAATTAAACATGTAAGTTTAAGAAAAGTGATTATCATGACATTGATAAAACACCCTTCATGAAAGAACTCAATCAACCTAAAAATATAAACTCATTTTATTTAATTAACAAGCTTATCAATCTACACTAATAATCATTAGGCATGATTAACATCTCAAAAACATGCTCAACATGCCAGACAAAGTATGAATCATGAAAAGACTATTATACCATAAAATGCACTTATACACTTTAATGCTTGGTTATCAAATTAATGACGCATACGATCATATGCTTATTGCATTATCATTGGATTAATAAATATGATGCTTAATGCATAATATGATGACATGGTGGGGTTTAGGTTAACGTAACACCAGGGGTGTTACACAATCCATATGGTCTATAGGGGACTGAAGTGGAATTTAAACTAAAATACACATCAATTCCTCTAAAACCGTATAGATTGAGGTGTATTTGTATACAGCCAAACAATACCTTAATATTCATATCTAAAAGAGAGTTGTTCTGAAGATTTCCGACTATGGATCCAAGCAAAGCTAGTTGTAATTTAAAAAAAGGGTAGCATTTTTCCTTTTTTTCTTAATTTTATTATTGTTTTTGTACTATTATCACTGGCCTCTTAATAATAATTTTACTACTGTAGGGGCTCAGGCCCCTCTAGACTCTTTGGAAAAAAAATCCAGACAGCAAATGACGTTTAATTTGCTAAAAAAAAGGCTGCGAGCCTACGACACAATATAATTGTACTAGAAGATAGCTTTATTTTGAAGCAAGGGAGTATAACTGTTCATGTTGATTTTTGTTTATTTATTTATTATGGCCGTATTACTACCTTCGGTGAAACTAGCTTATTTTCTTCAAAATATCACGCATTTCCTCTGTCCCAGAATAATGGTAGTACACATGCCAAATGACACTACGCCTACAAAAAGTACTTGTGAGTTGTGACATACTGAACACATGTTTGAAATCAATAAAAAAGCCGTACACACTAGCATATGGCCAGGAATCACATAGCAGAGAACAAGATTGCGGTCAGGAATAACACAAGTTGATTTCTTATCTCGTTGGCCGCAGGCAGCTAGCTGAACATTGTGGCTGGTGGCCTATAATGCTTACACTTTAATCTCAGGCCTTCTATATAAGCATTTTTTTGACAAAATTTGAATCCCAAAAGTACAAATATTTTGGGACGGAGTACTTATGACCAGGTGAAGTACTATTTCTCTAAAAATGAATTGTAAATTTGTGGGGAAAATTGTCCTACTAGATCTTAAGGAGGTGCCCTATTTTGAACACGAGCAAACTAATCAAGTAGTATCTTGAAGCACCGTTACAGGCTTGGTATTATTGTCTAATGTCCATCATAGATTCATACGGGGTATTCGTCTAGTCAGATATTATTCAAACAACTGATAAACTCGGCTTATAAGACAAGCGAACATTGAGACAGTTTCTATTCTCGACTGTGACTGCTATGGATGAAGGCTAAGATTAGACATTTTGCTATGACCTAGAAACAACCGCCGTCTTTCCTCGTCGTTGTATCGTGCACAAAATAAGTTTTTTTTTTTTTTTTTCGGAACCTGCACAAAGCAAGTGGTGTCTGGTGTGTGAAATACGGCAGCAGGCATTTTTGGGTAGTTATTATACATATAAAAAATTCCGGCCCAATGCACGGGAGGTCCTTTCAAAGTTGGGCCGCCCCGAACAGACCTTTTCTTCTCATCAAGAAAAAAAAAACAGACCTTTCTAGGAAGGATCCTTTCAGATTCTGTTTCCTCCCCATCTTCTAATCTTCCCTTCTCTCCAACCGTCACGACTGTACCTGTTCCGCTTTACACCGCCGCCGCCGCCTCTGCTGCCGTCCGGGATCATTAACCTTCAACTACGGTAAGCAAAACCACTGCTATCAGTATGAAAGCATTCCACATCTAGTGCAACATGTATCTGAACTTTTTCTTTACCCGTACTCGAGCTCGCATCAGATTCAGGCATCTACGGTGTTGGTGGGATGGAATTCAGATCAAAAACCTTAGAAATCCTGAAAAAATCTGAACAATGCAACCCCATATGTACATTCTCAATGAGAGTCAGGGTGCTAGTCGACTGAAGACTGCCGTCCTCATGATATAGTCATGTGGAAGACCTATGTCGATCTTTTGGTTGTCGACTGATGATTAATTTGATGACCCATTCTTAGATTGACCATCCATGTCTATCTATTTTTTACTGGTATTCTGCCTGTTCGTATGATCTGATGAAGCATGAGATGTCATTCTATGTATTCCGTGCCTTGTCTTTAATATATATTTGTGTATGTCTATATATGCGTATGTATATTTGTTTAAAAAAATATATATGTATGTATATAAACATGAGGATATTGTACTGCAGGTGCTATAGATATCCTAACCAGGAAACACAACACAGCAGTTGGGAACTACAGGATGCCTCGAGCTGGGGATCGAACAGCGTATTCGTTGCCCAGAATCGTCGCCGAGCTGGGATACCTTTCTTGTGTTGCCGTGTCATGCTACGTAGAGCGTGAATACCTCAGAATAGACGGACGATACATCCCTCCACATCTCGTGAATATGGCTGCGTTGCATTTAGGAATTTTTGCTCTTGGTAAAAACATTGTATTGTTAGTCCTTGACAGAATTGATTCGCCCAATGCACGAGATGACTGGAGGGATCGAAGACTGAGATAGAATCCATATGTTTACTCGCTTTTGGAATGCATGCGCAAGGGCTACACTACACTGGGGCTGAGCTTAGCTAGTGAAGACCAGGCGTGTGCTCAATGTGATCTCTATTATGTATTATCTAACCAGTAGTTTATGTATTGTTCATGGTGTTTAATTCTTAATTATATAGACTGTCCCCTGCTCCTATGGTCCAGCTCCACCACTGAGAAATGAGTCGAAAATCAATTGATGAAATGCGGGAATGACAAGCACGTGGTGAAAATGATGAAAGGGACATGTTTTTATGATTATCAGTTAGTCTTTCATATAAAGCTTTGTCATATTATGTATTAACGAAATTGGAATTTTATATTTGATCAAATCAAGAATAATTGTTCAAATGAAGGTTGAGACATAAGTAATCCATATTCTCAGTATGGTGTGTTTTTTGTGGCACTGTACGGATTGGTCTCACAAGAAAGGGCTTGCCAAATCATTTCAAGAAAGGAGACTTTTGCAAAACTAGCTCTCAATGTCTAGTTTTGTTATAAGTCTGGAAGTTCTAGATCTAGAATGCTCGAACGATTAGTTTTTTGTTATGGGCTCCTGATGCTTTGCAAAATTGTTTTAACCTTAGATTTTTAGCCTTGTGAGAGCTACCACCAGTCCAGCCTTTTGTGGAATTTTTGCTAAAAGTGGGACATTCTTTGGATTGGGGAGTGAGATTTGAGTGTTGTGAACTTGTGTAAGCGCTGTGAGTTTAACCCACCTCTTGAACACTTGGCGGTGTTGAGCTTTGTGGTGCATTTGTTACTTTTGGAGCTTGGCTCCTAGATGGATAGGTGTCTTTGGTGTGCACCTAATATTTTCAGTGCCATAGGGAGTTTGTGCATGATGTCCTCTTGCTTTCAGAAACAAGTATATAAGAAGTTGACCCTAGAAAGCGGTTGAAAATAACCCAGGTAGAGCTTGATCGTGGGTAGTCGCTCATGACTTTAACAATTGGGATGTAGGGCCTGTTTGGTTCACGACCAAATTTTACCATGCTAAAGATTTGACAAGTTAAAATTAGATAAAAAAGTTGCTATAGATTTAGCAAGCCAAATGTCAGAGCTTGACAAGTTTTAGTAGCAAACTAATTAGAAGCCAAAACAATAGCTTACCAAATCTTTGATTTGGTAAATTTTAGGAACCAACCAAACTCTTAGGGTCCAAGTGGTGGACCCTAATTAGAGGACGTTTTGGACATGACTGTGATTACCAAGGAGTCATTAATTAGGGATTAGTTTTCTTGTCTTGCCCCTATTAAATAGCGCTGCGGGTGCCTTGCATGCATGAAACAAACGAAGTCCAAGTGGCTAGCGTGGTGAGGTGTGTGGCCCAAGGTCCCGGGTTCGACCCTTGCTGGCCGCAGTTTTTTGCCGGATTTTGCTTTGGGCGTGATTTTCCAAGGAGATGCGTGCGGACGCAGGGCAGTCGAGCGGACGGGGCGCGAGTGCCGAGCGAATTCGAGCGGATGGCCAGGGGCATTCGCGTCCATACGGAGCCTCGTATTTGAGAACGCCATCCTTTCGTGCATTCCACCAAAACCCGTAACGTCTTCAAATGACGATACGGAGGGATATATATATATATATATATATTTGTAAAAAAGCCAAAAACCGGCATAGTCCGTTTTTAACTAAAACGTAGAAAGCTGCATAATGTTTTCAAAAAAACCTGCAAACAAACCATTTTTTGCCGCACTTCTTCTAGTTCAAAGCAACCTTGATGTGTGACTTCTTTGATGTGTTTCTTGCCTTCTATCTATATTTCCGTTTGAGTACTTGTGCTCTTCTGCTCGTATCTACTCGGTTGTGTATATTTTTGACCGCATAGATCTATATTTCCGTTTGAGTACTTGTGCTCTTCTGCTCGTGTCTACTCGGTTGTGTATATTTTTGACCGCATAGACTAAATGTCAAGAAACACATCAAAGAAGTCACACATCAAGGTTGCTTTGAACTAGAAGAAGTGCGGCAAAAAATGATTTGTTTGCAGGTTTTTTTTTTTTTGAAAACATTATGCAGCTTTCTACGTTTTAGCAGCTTTCTACGTTTTAGTTAAAAACGGACTATGCCGGTTTTTGGCTTTTTTTACAATTACTCTATTTATATAGTAGTTTTTAAACCCATTCATCCCCTCTAGACATCAACTCAATCCTTTCACTCATATAATCCATCTTATAAGTTCAAAGGAAAAGAGTTAAAAATAAATTGAGATATCATATAGGTTATTGAATTATATATATTGGCGGGTTTAAACTATATAGGAGCATCTCAAACAGTTTAGTAAATTTATTTCCAATTTTGTTTTTATTTTCATGATGAGAAAAACTCAGTGCAGCCGGTTACTGGAAATGATGATATATAAGTGATGAACCTTTGCGGGAAGCAACGAAGAAAATTGAGGTTGATGAAAACTTTGCCAACATGAAACGCCAACATGAAACTACACAACCATTTAGAGCCACAAGCCCATTGACGATCACAACAGTACCGGATAATGCCGCATCTACTGTTGCTAATGCTTTGCTTTTGCCCAGAGAAATCCCGATAAAATTAGGCTGGACACACGAAAAAACGCAGGCAAACCCCAGAAGAAAACGTATTGCGGCGATACCCCTGCCGCTAAGCAAAAGCAACGCATCTGGGCATCTCTCACGACCCGCGTTATCTCCTCTCCTCCCTCCAGAGTCCACCAGAGAGACGTAGACGTGACAAGAGCGCCGCTCGCGCACGTGGGCCCCACGCGTCAGCCTCCGCTCCCCGCCACGTCGGACCACCCGCACCGCCACAGGACGGAATCGTCGCGAACCTTCACTGCCCCTCTCGCGCCATCCTCCGCTCTCCACCATTTTGGGCTGGGGGCCCATTCCACGGCTCCTTAAAGACCTCCCCGCCCGGCGAGCCGTTCACCGCAACAACCACCAGCGCACGAGGACAACGACGAAGAAGAAGCCGTGCCCGTGAGAGCTCCGAGCGCCAGCGGCGTGTCCTCACACGGGCAGTGAGAGGAAACCGAGGGCGGGTGACAGAAGAACAGAGGAGGCGGAGGAAGAGAATCCGAAGATGTACTTCCGGCCGCCGCCCAAGGGCCCGGAGTGGTACGCCGGCGATGCCGAGACGGGGCAGGCGGCGCGGCCGTTGTACCCAATGATGCTGGAGGACCCGCGCCTGCGGTGGGCCTTCATCCGGAAGGTCTACAGCATCCTCTCCATCCAGATGCTGCTCACCGTCGCCGTCGCCGCCGTCGTCGTGTACGTCCGCCCCGTCGCGCACTTCTTCGTCTCCACGCCCGGGGGATTCGCCCTCTACATCTTCATCATCATCCTCCCGTTCATAGGTAAGCGACGCGTCGCGCAACCTCTGGTTCTTCGATTTCGATTTGTTGATTTGTTGATTGATGCAAACGTATGGCGGCACTAACAAATCGAAATCGATGGCGTGCAGTGCTGTGCCCTCTGTACTACTACTACCAGCACCACCCGGTGAACCTACTGCTGCTTACAATCTTCACGGTGGCCATCAGCTTCGCCGTCGGCCTCACCTGCGCCTTCACCAAAGGCGAGGTGATACTCGAGTCGGCGATCCTCACGGCGGTGGTGGTGCTGAGCCTCACGGCGTACACCTTCTGGGCGGCCAAGCGCGGCCACGACTTCAATTTCCTCGGCCCGTTCCTGTTCGCCGCCGTCATGATCCTCATGCTCTTCGCGCTCATCCAGCTCTTCTTCCCGCTCGGCCGCGTCTCGTACATGGTCTACGGCGGGCTGGCGGCGCTCGTCTTCTGCGGCTACATCATCTACGACACCGACAACCTCATCAAGCGCTACTCCTACGACGAGTACGTCTGGGCCGCCGTCGCGCTCTACCTCGACGTCATCAACCTCTTCCTCTCCCTCCTCACGCTCTTCCGGGCGGCGGATTCGTGAGCACGGCTACCTGCCTGCCTGCTCGCGCAGGCGCAGCTAGGGAAAGTGGATTTCGAATGTGCCTTGCCTTCCCCTGCCTCTGTTGTATCTGCCGGAATTCAATTCCTCTGTAAAGTGAAATAATTGTTTTGGCTATGTGCTTTGCTTCGCTTGAGAAGATTGTTTAATATTACTCCCTTCGTCTCATAAAAAACGCAATCTTTAACTTTAATCATCGAGTATGATTATCCGTCTTATTTAAAAAATTCATATATATTATAAAATAAATGAATAATTATAAAAATATCTCTAATAATAAAATAAGTCATAATAAGATACATGATATTTATATAAAAAAATTTAAATAACACGAATGGTTAAATGCGATGATTGAAAGTTAAAGATTGCTTTTTTTATGAGACGGAGGGAGTACTTATTAATGGTACTTATTACTATTACTAATACTAACTGCCGTGTATGTTTTGCCATCTCAGTTCTTCCCTTTTTTTTTCCCTCTTGAAACAATCTTCTCTAGCGTGAGGCACATACTAGAGAGAAGAATAAAGTCTTGTCTCTGCCCTCCATCCATCCTAAAGCAAGTATTGCTACAGTATCCTGCCGGTGGGTTTTTTAAATTTTAATTAATTAATATTTTTAGATTTAATAACTTGTTTGCTAAAAAAAATATTAGCAACTTGTTTATCATTAAATAAATCTTTTATTGTTAAATTATAATAAATTTAGGGCCCCCGGAAATGGAGGAATTTTATAGAAATCAGTTTATTTTTCACAGGTCCACTAAATAATTGGGTTACACTCAGTAGAAGCCCAGGCAATCTTAGGCTTTCTTATGCTTTTGTATTAGTTTTCTTTCAACATACAAGTACATACAAGTGCCGTCAACAACAAGGTGCCACAAGTAACTTCAGGAATCACCAGATCCATCGGTTCAGTTCTTCAGAGATGCTCATAGGAGTAGATTTTGTGTACGTATGTTCACTATATTGACGTCGACAACAAGGTGCTACAAGTGACTTCAGGAATTACTAGATGTATCAGTCTTATAAGGGTAGAATTTGTGTATATATGTTCACTATATAATTCTTAAAAAACATACTCTCTCCGT
>JADLZL010006462.1:0-13668 GCA_015844335.1 Chrysopogon serrulatus
ATTACAATTCTTGAACTTGGAGAAATGCCATTACAATTCTGGTGATTACGAAACTTGCCATTGCAATTGTTGGGATCATTGAAGCCTGCCATTTCCTACGTATGGGGCTGGTTGGCTTAATCGCGGGCCGACCGTGTGCACATACGCTACTTGCGTATGGACAGCGATGCCCCTGGCTGCTTGCTTAGAAGCCGTCAGCTATCCTGTTCCTCCGTTCCCTTTCTCAGCTATCCTCTTCCTCCGTTCCCCTTCCCCCGCAAGAACCCTAACCCTAGGCACCCCACTGGCCGGGGGAGCAGCCACCGCGGGGGGAAACAACGACGGGGAGCTGCGGAGGTGCTACAGCGAGCCAAGTACGGAGGTGGAACAACGAGTTACGGAGGTGCGACCGTGCTGGCAGCGGCTGGTGCTCGCGAGGCTCTCGTCGGCGCATCCAGTGGAGGAGATGGTGGATCCGTGAAGACGATGGGCAAGGCCTTCTGCTGCCAGTAGTGCAAATGGCGTAGATGGAGGTGCAGTGGCGGGCGGGTAAATTTTTGCACATCACTACTGTAGGGTCTCTTCTTGCATATTTACACTTTGATGTGCGATTCGATTTGCAACCTTCCTGTGTAGTTTACTTGTGATTGTATATTTACACTTCGATGTGCGATTCGATTTGATTTACTGGTAGGAATGGTATGCTCACGCTAGAGATTAAAGTGGAAGGTTTCGCTACAAAAGACTCGAGATGGTAGAAAATCTTACACCAAAGGCTTTGTGATTAAGTGGGATGTGAAGTTTGGGTGTTTAACACTTGAAATGTCGATGTCAAGTATTGCAAATGAATTGAATGTGGCCACTAACCAGTTACCTGAGTGTGGTTCTTTGACAAAAGAATGCATAAGGATGTCAGATTAGTTTCTGAAATACAGATGGTTGATGTCTTTGAAATGTACAAGGAAGAGATGGCATGTCAGCTTGTAGTGGGAGTATTTGATAAGACAGGTTTATGATGTTCGAGTTTGATGACCTACGGCCTTTTATGTGTGCTACCTTACGTGGGTGATTTTTTCTAGTCTCAATGAACCAATTAGTGTTGCTCCCCGAAAATCCGAGAGGCAGACTATTGATGTAGGGAACCCAAGAATGCTTTGCTAATAATCAGGCGACCCTTTGCTTTAGAGCACGGAGAATGTGATGTTTGGCGATGTAGAGCGACGGGGAACCCGATATCTTTGATAATCATGAAGAGTATGTTGGAGTTAATGATGAACAAATCTATATTTCAATTCATTTGCTAATGCACGACCATTTGCTAATGCACAACCATCTGCTAATGCACAGTCATCTGCTAATACAAATTCAGCTACTAATGCACGACCATCGATGCTCATCAAACCGATCAAAATGCTTTTCCCTGTTGATGATGAAGTTGATGATGCAGACCCTCTTGAGGTGCATGTACTCCATGACCCCGAGAATCCAAACATTGTAGTGGGGGCACTATTTCCTGATATCATTGCATTCAGGAAAGCTATCAGGCACCATGCTGTGAAGACTGGTTTTGCATTTGCTGGGCTCAAAACAGACAAGAGTAGGTTCAGAGCGCATTGTGCTGCCAAGGGTTGCCCTTGGCGCATACATGCGTCAACAATTTATGATAAGAAGACAATAAAGGTAATATGTTAAGTCTCTGCATATGTCCATTTTTTTACTTGTGTTTGACCTGTTCATGACATGTTTTTGGACTGATTTTCATGTTATTGCAGATTAAAGTGCTTTCTCCAAAGCATAATTGTAAAACTACCAAACTTGTTGAAGGAAAAATGGCAAGTCAAGGCTGGTGTGCAGATAGGCTAGCTGATTGGGTGAAAAAGAATCCAATTCAGCGTCCAAAGCATGCAAGGGAGAAATTGGAGACTGACTATGGAATCAAGTTGAAGTACTCCAAAGCTTGGTCAGGTTTGCAGGTTGCTCTGGAGCAGATTCATGGCACATATGAAGAAAGTTTTCAACTTCTATTCAATTGGGGTGCACAAATTGAAAGAAGCTCTCCTGGTAGCATTGTAGAAATAGAATTAGAAAAGGTTGATGGACAGGATAGATTCAAGAGGATTTTTGTTGCTTTGAAGCCATGTATAGATGGGTTTCTAGCTGGTTGCAGGCCATTTATTGGTTTAGATGCTACCAGTCTAAATGGAAAGTACCTTGGGCAGTTGGTGTCAGCTACTGGGGTGGATGGACACAATTGGTTGTACCATATTGCTTATGGGATTTTTGATACTGAAACTGAAGACAACTGGCAGTGGTTTATCCAGAATTTGCATAGAGCTATAGGTGACCCTCCAGGATTAGTGATTTGTTCAGATGCTTGTAAAGGACTAGAGAAATTTTGTGGGAGCTGTCTTCCCACATCTTTGAAAATAGAGAGTGCATGAGACACTTGTACCAAAACTTTATGAAGCACTTCTCGGGTGATGTGTTCAGCGACCATTTGTATCCCTCTTTGCAAGGAGCTTCCACGGAAAGGTATGTTCAAGTGGCACATGAAGAAAATTTATGAGTTTGCTCCTGCTGCAATTGAGTACCTTCAGCAATACCATAGCAGAATTTGGTATAGATGTGCCTTCTCAGAGCTTAGCAAGTGTGATTATTTGACTAACAATGTGTCTGAGAGTTTCAATGCACAGATTAAACATATGAAGGGACTTCACCTTCATGAGTTGGTTGACATTTGAGGAACTCATAATGGAGAAGAGGTACATAAGGAAGAAACTTGCAAGGCGGTGGGAGGATGGCATCATTCCGGGTGTAATGAAGGACCTCAATGCCATTAGTAACAATTTGAAAGTTGTCAAGGTTGCAACTTTGTGATGATGGCATTGCTGAGGTCACAATATTGGATGACTGGAACAATCAAAAGAGGCACACAGTTGATCTTGAAAACCACAAGTGCTCCCGCAGGGAATGGCAAATAACTGGTAAGCCTTGCAAGCATGCCCTGGCATGGATTTGTTCAAACAGAGGATTAGAGATCTCGACTACGTCCATGAGTATTATTCTGTTGCAAAGTTTAGAGCTGCATATGAAGAGAGAGTGGAACCTATTCGCATGTGTCTCAATGGCCTCATTTTGATTTAGGATACAAAGTTTACCCACCCATACTTGGAAGAAGGCCAGGGAGGCCTAAAGTTGTGAGGATAAGAGGATGCATGGAAAAAAACAGTACAAAGAAGATAGTAACATGTCATAGGTGTGGAGGTTTTGGACACTTTGCCAAGACTTGCAAGGAACCTGAGTTGGGACCTGGTGGTCAACCAGCTGCTGCACCTAATAAAAGGTATGAAAAATCTTTAATAAACCTCTTAAACACGTGTACATGCTGAGATAATAGCTATTGGCCTTTTATGTGCGTGAAGAGGGCACCGAGAAGAAGAAGCTGGACCATCTCAACCTAATAATAAGAAGAAGGCACCTAAGAAGAAGAAGACACCTAAGAAGAAGAAGACACCAAGAAGAAGAAAGAAGAAAAATCTTTGCAGCTCCACCAAAGACACGTTGTTAGGAGCCCGTTTGATATGATAAAGTGATGGGCGATAATCAAGCTTTTGTAGTTGTCGTAAGTAGCTTTTGTAATGCTATCAATAGCTTTTTTTTGTGAACCTATAATGGTCGGTGAACCTATGTTGTAATATCTATGATGGCTGTGATGCCCAGTCGAGGCTAGCTGTGAACTACTTTTGTAGTGGCTGTAATGCCTGTGTCGAACTATGTCGAACTATGCACTGGAGTACTGGACAACAACTCCTTTAGTTGCCTGAGATGGCCTAGAACATTATTTCTGTAATTGAACAAGCTGTTAATGGTATGCACCTTTCTGTTATGGGCCCTAGTTGCTGAAAAATGCAGTTTATATCCTGCTGGCTTGTCAAACTGAATTGCTATTTTGTCATACATGGAACTGAACACTTGCTACTTATGGCTAGCATGCGTTGCAAAGCAGTGGTGCTAGTGCACAGCAAGCTGCTTGGCTGCGTGCCTAGCAAGATGCTTGGCAGTAGCAGGCTGAACTGCAGCCCATAGCCAAACACAATGATACTGAAACTGAAACTAAAATTTCAGGAATTGATATCTGAAAATTATATTGAAACTGCAGCCCATAGACATGATTTTTGCAGCATCTAACATTCCGTTAGATCATACTGAAAACAGTTTACAATCACAAGATACACAACAAGCTGCTTGACAATTTATTTCAAGGAACTTTCTACTAATTACAGACCACACACGGTTGCAACTAACAAAAATCTAGGCTAACACTCTCCAACTAAGCCACATTGCAACTACGTTACATGAATCATTTCTTCCACATAGCTCCCAAAGTAGGGCGGCTACACACAAAGACCACAAACAAACCAACAACGCTTAGCGGCGTTATCGATGACAATTAGATTTTTCCCCTTCTTAACCTCATCTCTCGGGTCTTTCATTTCAGTCCTCACGTGGCCAATCTCAAGTTTAATGTCAGCAAGCTGCATCTTGACATCAAGCGCAAACATCTTCACATCCACACTTGCTTGCTGGACACCTTGAACGGCAGTGCCACGAGCCTCTGGACCACTTGCACATCAGATCCTTTCTGCTGAGGAACCAAACCAATGTCCAACAGATGAGGATGCTTATCGGCGCAAATACAGCTCATAGGCATCCTCAAACCAAAAAATTGCCACACCTTTGCGCAGAATTAAATTGAGAAACCATCAAAACTGAAAAAAAAAAAAAAATGCAGGCAAAAATCAAATGTACAAATCGACTCACGAGATAACACTCACCACGTTCTTCTTTGGGCACTTGTAGTAGACGCGTTCCCCCGGTCGCTTATGCACTTCATCATTGGGATTTGGCAAATGGGGCACTCGATGATAGGGGAGACATCTCCCACGCTTGAATCTTCGAGGATGCGGTTGCCATGAGCGAGATTGAGGAGGACGAGGGCAATCGCGGCCGCAGACGTGGTGGTGACCGCAGCAGCGAGCGATGTCGACGGCGGCGGGCGGGCGCTGGGCCTAACCCTAGCTGCCGGACAGAGGAGGAAGAAAGGAAGGGGACAGAACGAGAAGGAGACGGCCTCGGCCAGGCTTCTAAGCAAGCAACCCGAGGGGGGCATCGCCGTCCATACGCAAGTAGCGTATGTGCACACCGGTCTGCCAGTGGGCCAACCAGCTCCCATACGTAGGAAATGGCAGGCATCAATGATCCCAACAATTGCAATGGCAAGTTTCAGAATACCCGAATTGTAATGGCATTTCTCCAAGTTCGAAGAATTGTAATGGCTTCAATCCAAAAAACCCTTTAAAATAAATGTGAAAGTCTACCTAAATTACACAAATAAAAAAACTAGTGCTGAAATTTAACCAAAACTACGGAAAAAACAAAAAGATTTGGATGTTGAATAAAGTAGCAAGGAAACATATACGTTATTATAGGATACTAGACGATTGTTCGTGCCTTGCAGTGGATACGGTAAAAAAAAGATATTTGCTACTCCTGTGTTCTAAATTATAAGTCGTCGCTTGATTCTATACTCCCGATGAGCGACACATTATTACTCCTTGCTACATAAAGACACACTGACAACTACTACTAAGGGCATTTCGTTTCTTTTCTTGGAATATTTTAATGTTCTCGCTTTGCTTTACTAATCTCTTCGGATTGGTAGTCAGTTGTTGAAGCCCTAAGGTAGCTAGCTAGTAACACTAACTACCGTACCACTACTTGGACTGATCAATTTACATTGCATTAATTAGCAACTATGAGCCTAAACCTTAATTAGCCCTCACAAATCTACACT
The DNA here is from genome assembly GCA_015844335.1 of Chrysopogon serrulatus. NCBI lineage: Eukaryota > Viridiplantae > Streptophyta > Magnoliopsida > Poales > Poaceae > Chrysopogon > Chrysopogon serrulatus. The sequence goes on from JADLZL010006462.1 coordinate 5,834, forward strand.
ATTACATAGCAAGCGCATAGAAGCAACAACAAAAGAACTTCGGTAACAATAACATTGATCCTCACGGTACCTAAGTCCAGTCTAGGTTTCTTTCTCCTCATCTTCATCCTCATAATCTTCCTCCTCATCTCCATCATCTTCATCGTCATCTTCCCTCTCATCATCGTCTTCCTCCTCGTCGCTAGTCTTCCCTCCTCCTCCTCCTCCTCCTCCTCCTCCTTGTCTCGGTATGATGATGGTACTGTAACTCCCTTTCTACATTTAGGAGCCAATGATTGTGTATGATCATCCTAACTTTCTCAACATTAGCATTGTGATGCTCATACCTCTAGATGTTCCCATAAACAACCTATTGAAGGATTTGCATTCCCTTGATCTCTAGATTCTAGATACAATTCTCAATGCTCTCCATGTCGGTGGTGTGACGATACATGGCAGTGTGAGGCACATCGTCATGAGGCACATGGTCATCTAGCAGTGACGACCAATAGTTGAGAGAGGTGTCAGTTAACTCTCTGAGCTTCATTTCGGTGCTCTTCAACTCTTCGGCTCGTCGCTCAATGCCCGAAGATCTTAGAGACCCTCAACGGACTGACTTGTTGCCTCCATGGCTGCTTTTGCTTCTTGGCTCTGGACAGCTTTTGGAAGCTTAGGAGCCTAAGCAAGCAAGCGGCATGTAGCCGATGATGCGGAAGATAAATTGAGCATACCTTTCCCGGTTTTGGAGGAAGAATACATTGGCTTCCCTAAGGTCACCTATGGAGTTTGTGTTGTAGGTGTACTCACTGGTGTCCATGACTACTCTAGCTAGCTAGGAACTACTACTACGCTAATGGATGACCGGCCAGCTTGCAGCTGCAACGACAGACGAATTGAGTGAGTGAACAAGGGAACAAGGAAGAAGCTAAGAAGGCCGACCAGCTAGGCAGTTGTATATGCATATAGTTATATAGGATGGTATATAGATGTATGATTGGGTCCAATACAACAAACCAAGGGAGAAAAGGAGGGAAAGCCTCTGCACCCAACACATACCCATGAAGGTTTTGAGGATTCAAGGCTTGCCAACATCGTACCTGACCAGACTCTCAACGGGGGGATTGTTAGGACAGGGGTATCTTGGCCCCGAAGGCTCCCTCTCCTTTTTACTAACTCATGATTCTTCACTTCAATATAATCAATCAAGATCTCCGTCTACAGGACTAGTAGAGGCTCTAAGTCGCTAGGAGGCTTTGACCTTGTTCTTTGTATATGCTTGGTGTAGACCTTTGCACAAGTCCCTAGGGAGAGAAAAGGTTCGATCGAGCAGAAGTTAACCCATAAAGGCTACCAAGCAAAAGCCCAAGGCAAAGGAGGCGCAATGGAGGCCCCATGGAGGTGTTGGTTGTTGAGCCTTTGTCGAGTGACCATGAAGGCAAGGGCGTTGCTAGGAAGGCGATACCTTGAAGGAGAGGAATGGCCCAAAGGTCAAATGGACCTCGGATGGGCTCGCCCACGGACCTAGCATGAGTGCCGACATGAAGAGAGAAAAAAGGCCATACTAGCCCTAAGGATAGAAGCTGCAATGGGGATATTCCCAACATATGCCCCTAGGGTTTGGGGGTATCAATGTAAATGAACGCCATCCAACATGGTGGACTATAAAAGGGGGGCACTAAACCTCATGTATGAGGTTGCTGAATGACATAAATAAGAATATAAAAACTTAGTTGTGCCACATGTCTTCTCTTCACTTTGTGTTTCCAGCTTTCAGACAAAGATTCTCTCATTCTCACCCTTTAAGGAATCCTAAGATTCCCAACACCTATCGATTCTTGATGAGTTGAGAGATAAGGTTTGAGCATAGGAGCAACATATGTATATAGTTATATGTACATGTTATCCTATGGTTATAGTAGTAACTTCATGTCATTTTAGGTTTTGCAAATGCTTTCTAAATCTATTGAAAGTGTTTTAACTTTGAAATGTAACTACATTCAAGAGTGGGGAACCCTTTTCAAGTATCTGAGTGTATATGCCTTTTAAAACTAGCATTGTAAGAACTTTAAGCAAAAATATTGTTTTAGTAGCTCTTATTTCTATTTTATTATCTTTGTTCAACTTGCTCTTAAACATAAAAAGGGCACTTACTCACAAGTAAGTTTTGTGAAAACCTACACCGATTAGGGTTAACGGTGGTTAGACTCAACTGTTCTAAAAAACTTAACCATCTATTATTCTTGAACATGAAATGCTTCACTTGTTATCTTCACGCTTAATTTGTAAAAGTTTATTGGTCCTCGATCGGTTTGTGGTTGATCGTTACGCTCACGACCTTCACGTAGATGATATAAGAAACACGGGCGTGGGGAGATGAGAGCATCACCGGCAAGTTCTTCACACATGTTAGTTGAAGAGCTCAAATGGTTATTTCAAACTCTAATGAAATGGTTGGGATCTCAGCTTTTGTTGAAGCTAGCTTATAGTACTATCTTTATAAATCTTGGCAAACATATTGAGTGCTTCTTTGGATTTAATTGAAACACATTAATTCCTTGAGTAAAAAAAGTAAATTTGAGAATATTCGTAATGAGCTCGAATCGAGGGAGCTAGTTGTTTGTTTGCCCCAGCGAAGTGATTTCATGGGAGGTCTTACACTAATCTTCTAGGATGACTACCCTAATGAAAATAAGGACTAAGAGGATGATTATCCCAATGCAACGTCTATACGACTTTCGGACCTTAATTATGACTTTCGATGAAAGGTCCTAGAAGGTGAAACAACACTTAATAGGTAAAATAAAGTTTGCTAAGTACTGAAATCATATGTTTTATCCAAGTATGTGGTTCATTTTTTAAAAACATGATTTCTAAAAAAATAACAATAAATTGGTCTATGTCATGATTACTGAAAACAATCTTCCTTCCGAGATTAAATACAATTATTATAGAGGCATAGATAATCAAATAGAAGTTGGGTACTTAACATAAGCAAAATAGCATAAAAGAATATTATGTCTCACTAATCTAACAAAAACCGAGCAATCCACCACAGTCTAACATGACACCTATTATTAATTGACAAAATTTGGTGGTGAGGATTTACCAATTGAGAGATATACTCCACCGACCCTTTGACCTTCAGGTTAACAGGTTTTGAACTTAACCTTGGCTGGTCAATGGCTTATCATTAATCTCCGGATGCTCCACAAACTTGAAAACTGCATTTGAAGAAAAGAAATAGGTCATCAGGCCCAAATTTTATTACATGTTTTTATGATGCTTTCCCCTAGAGCAAGCATGCCTAAATTAGTGTTCTGTTGATGAGGTGTTGTGCATCTGAGCACATAATCATTATACTAGTTCCATTAATTATGGGTAAGCTACCTAAGAACTGACTGGTTGAAAAATTTGCAAAAATCCTTTTAGAAAAGCATCTAGCTATAATAGTAAGAGATAATCGTTTGTTATCTTGAAGGCCACATGGGACTTGTTGTAACACCCGATTGTTACGTTAACCTAAACCTGCCATGTCATCATCATCATTGCATAAGCATTCATCATTGGAGAACACTAATGCGAACAACTAAAATAAGTTTACAAAGTTTTGGGGATGTTTGAGCTCTTTTGTATCTCGTGTGTATGTATACACCACTTAAATTTCGCATACATGTTTAATCAAGTTTCTAAAAATGATTAACCTAAAAGCAACCTTAGTTAACCCCGACTCACACCTCAACCATGTTTTACAATTTAAATGATGCAAAGTAAGAACAAAAATTGGAATTGGAATTCAATTGCCAATATTTTCCATATTTGGTTAAGTGTTGAAGTTTGAATTTCATTTTCAACTTCGGGAGCTAACCGTAATCAATTTTCTAAATAAAAGTTGCTAACCATTGGCACTATTTCAAAGTATGAACTTTGCACTTTGAAACTATGCCATTGGTTGAGTTTTAAAAGTATCACAACATCATTAATTAATTGCCCAAAGTTTGAATTTGAAAATCCCTTTCAAAACCCTAAATTTCAAAAGGTGTTTTACCCCTTTCTCAATTTCATCTCAAAATATTCAAAATTTGAGAAAACTTTAAAAATACAGTTTGTGCATCTATTTGAGCTCTACAACTTTGGTAAATAAAGTTTTTCAAGCTTTTAATAAAATTTAAAGTAATTTTAAAAGTTAGTTAAATTGGGAATTGTCCCTTTTTGCATTTTAAACTCCAATTCAAAAAATTATCCAATTTCAGGAAAAACTTTCTAAACCAAAGTTGTAGATTTTGAAAAATGGAACAACTTTTATTTTTGGAGATTTTCATCTTTTATTCAAAATTTAAAAGTAATTTTGAAATCTCAAATACTAGAATTTGAGCTCATTTTCAAATTTGAAATGTAATTCAAAAAATTATTTAGAATTTGATAAAACTTCCTTAATGAAAGTTGTAGAGCAATAAATTTTGTGCAGTCTGTATTTTGGAAGAATTTTGAGTTTAGTTCAAAGTTTGGGAGTAATTTGAAAATGAAAATGCAAGCTGGCTGCTACAGTACCACCACGATGGGGGGGACACCTTGCACATGCCCATGCCGGTCGTCGCCGTCGCCGTGGATTCATCTCCGGCAAACCCGCACGCGCTGCCACGCTGCAGGCCACTCCTGCAGCTTCGCCGTGCGCTGGCCATTGTCCCGAAGCATCGTCGCCTCCTCTTATCCATCTGGTCGACGGCAAGCTCGTCGTTCTTCCTCTCTGCACCGTTGCCATGGGCTTCGGTCGACGGCGGAATTCGCCTTGCCTGCTCAACTATCACCCTCTAGCTCTCGTGCTCACCTCCGCCACATCCCAGCGCACTCACCAAGCCCGTCAGATCGAGCTCTAAGCACCCGAGAAGCCCGCGCGGCTTCATCTTCCTCGGAGCCGGCCGCCGAGCACCGCCATAGCCATCTCCACCGCGGTCACCCCTCCCTGCTCCACATCCGGCCGAGTCCAATAGCGCTTCAACACCGCCCTGAGCCGGTGATCACCGTCGGTCTTCTCTCGAAGCTCGCTACCGCGGGAGCGGGGCCCAATGGCTTCCATCGCCAGCCGTGCGTGCCGGAGTTTCCATCACCACCGTTCCGCCTCGTCCTCGGCCAACCACCTCCGGAGCCTTTCCTGCCAAATCAACATCACGAAGCTTCGCCATGCCCTTCTAGTGCTTACCGACCCACTAATTCCATCTCTATCGCCGCCCGTCTCACGCAGCCGCCCGCCGTCGTCGTTGCGTTCCGCCGCCACCAAGCCGCCATGGGCACCGCCGTAGCTGCTCCAGTCGCCGTAGGTACTCGTCTAATAGCTCGTTAAGACCGTAGGGAGGAGAGGGATCCCATGGTGCTGCCCATACCGACTCCGACCTCGCCGCCGGCGAGTTCTTTCCCGGCCGGCTCGTCGGCGCCGTTCTCTTGAACGAGAAAGGGAGGGAGCAGAGGAGAAGCTGGGCTGGGCCGCTGCTGGGCCTAGTTGGCCGGGCCGTCAGCAACCAGGAAGAGAAAGAGAGAGGCAGCGGGCTGGGCCGGGCCAGTTGGGCCGCGGCGCGGTCCAGTAAAAGAAAGAAAAGGTTTCTTCTTTTCCTTTTATGATTTAAATGCTGAGCTTTTGTCTTTTTCATAACTTAATATTCTAGGCAAATAAAAATATGACAAAAATATGTGTGTGATCCTCATGATGTGTAGTATCATAGAAAAATATGTTTGTAGCATGTTAAGTACTTTTGTCATGTTTAATAATTGCCTCTTTTAATTAATAAATGCATGATGTTTGATTTTTGTAGAGTAATTTATTAATCCAAAAATCATGAAATTTTAGGGTTAAGCTTTTGGTGCTACAATGAACCTCCACTAAAATTTTGGTACTATTTTGAAGAAGTTTGTTTTAATAATTAATTTCTACCCTAATTAATGGCTAGAAAAATAGTTAATGAGGTAATTATTTAGCTAATTAGTTGATTAATTAAATTGTTGATTGATTTATGGTATTGTTTGAAGACCCAGAATCATAAACCCTCCCAATGGTTCATGGCTTGATTGGGTAGTGTTACTAGTGATCATCATCACATGTGTAGTAATAGATTAATCTTTTACTTAGTAAGTTTAATTAGCGGCTTTCAACAACTGTAAAATGGTTAATAAATTAGTAATTAATCTTAATCACCATAAGTTTGATTGAATTTGGGATTGAGTGATGACCCTAGGTCATTAACCCTAAATGACCTTCGACATTTTATGTTGCTTGCGTATCGTTAGTCCATCGTCGTCGGTGTTAATGATGATCTCTTAGCATCATTATACCATGAAGGAAAGTTGTACTCAAGATAATAATGAGTTGAGTTGTTTCATCCATATTGCATCATCTCGCATCATGTCATGTCATTAAGCATGCATCACTCTTTTACGTATAATTTACACGTGAGAGCAATGGGTTGCGATGGTCAAGTTTCAAAGAAGATCCGCGGTGATCCAACCCCGACAAGGTGAATCCACGAAGAGTTTGATGTCAAGACTAACAAGTTAACCTTCTCTCGCAACGCAGAGCAAGCCCCGGATGCATTAAACCCTTCCTTGAATTTCAAAGTTCTTTATAATTTTATGTTGATGATATGATGCATTAGGTGTAGGAGTTGAGTGATATCCTATCTTGATGCATTTACCGTACCTTGATATACTATCCTTGAAACCTGTTTTGATTTGAAAATATTTAGTATATGCTTAGTCTTGGCGATAGCATAAGCTTTGCAAATAAAATGTTTTCAAAAGTTGATCACAATATCCCGTTGAGGGCAATTACGAAAAACCTGATGTTGCTTATTGTTTATCCTTTACTTGATCGGGTCAAGGGTACTCAATAAGAACATGATGATGAGTAAATTGAGGCCGGTGGAGTGACTTGCATCGGGGAAGGGCTAGTGCCACGGTGTGTAGTGTCGATCCCACTTGTGTCGGTTAAGGACCGTCCGTTGTTTGGTATTTGGGATCATGAGGTTATTGGATAGTACTAGTCGCATGCTAATGGCGGTAAGCTCCACTTGGACTATTCGTTACTAGAGCGGACGGTAGCTTGTACCCATCCTACGATGCGCACCGCCGAAGTGACCGAGCGGCCGTAGAGAGGTGGAGTCTTTAGACGCTTGCCCGTTACGGTGTGGAGAAATCCGAGCGTTGAGTTGATGTATGTAAGATGGTCGAGTCATGCATACATCGTGTGGCTAGGAAGCCCCGGCCGGGTATATAAAGCGATTCGAATCGTCGTGTGCTCCACGATATGGGAGCCGTGATCCGAGTCCCGGCATCGTAGTAATGAGGAAGTTCTTTGAGGATGGAAAGTTTTGGAAATCGAGATCTTGCTTGACAAGTGATTGCTCTAGACTAGGATAACCTAGATGGATAGCTTAATGCTTAATGAAAATATCAGATAAGAATAAATAGTAAGGATCAACATTAGTCACTTTTCCTTAAAAAGGTGTCCTTGATTCTTGCTAAAGCCTTACCTTGATTCCTATCAACCCGGCATTCCGAGTCTTCTCCCCTCTTTTCCGTCGGGTAAGTCTTGCGGAGTACTTTTGTACTCGGGGTTTGTTTGACCCCCATTGCGGTGTTGACTAGTGTTCTTGCGACTTTGGTCATACCGGTGGGCTTGGCATGATCGAATATCTTCCGTCTACAAAGTTCTTTTCTCGCTTCCGCAAACCCAGTTAAGTTTTGTTTAATCAAACTCTGATCAAGTGTTGTCATATGTTTTGTAAATCTTCCGCTACTCTGTTGTATTTGATTAAAAACAGTTGTAATACTACAATATCTTGTAAGAAGTCGATCTTGGCGGATCGTGG
>JADLZL010006463.1:0-119973 GCA_015844335.1 Chrysopogon serrulatus
GGGCCAACCAGCAAGGAGGCGGATGGCGAGGACGACGACGACGCCGACGCCGGCACCGGGACAATCAAGGCCGGCAAGCTCTCTCAAGAATGGTGGAGTTGGCGGTCGCTATGGCACGCCGGCCAAAGCCGATCCATGGGAGATTTTGGGCGCAACCGGGGTGAACGACGACGATGCCGACGACGAGCTTCCCGCCGCTGAGGACATCTCCGACGAGGATGATGATCTGCTGTCTACGGACGCTTTCGTCATGGCGGCGGAGGAACAAGGTTTCTCATTACAGCAACTGATTAAAGCGGAGCAGGCGTTGAACACAGGTAAGAACGGATCGCCAGGAGGTATTGCTCTCGCGAATTCTATTGTTCATAAGCTGGTCCATGGAAAAGGATCTCCTAAGCGCTCTCCTACAAGGCCATGGCTTGGACCTCTACCCCCTCCTCGGGTGTCTCCGCAGAGGACGATCGGTGACGTCCTTGCCATGGCGTCTTTGTGTCCGGGCAGCGCTGGTCGGGCGCTCAGTGCAAGGCGGGGGGCCATGGGCGAAGCCTGGCATCACCGAACGCCCAGCACCGCCGGGGCAGGAGCAGCCGAGCTGAAAGCGAAGAATTTTTCAAATTTTGGACCGATCGATTCCGATCCGGAGTTTCCTCCGGTGTCCGCGATCACCGCGCACCCGTTCGCGACGGATTCTGCGGCAGGCCACTCCCCTTCCTCCCGTGGCATGAACGGGCGGACCAGGCCGCGGGTCGCCGAAACACTATCACCCTAGGCCCTGGGGAGATTGTTTCGCCCACAGTTGGCCTGGTGTCCTTCTTTGCGCCGAACTGGAACGCGAAGTTAAGCCGAGAACGCAGCCGCCGCCGCCGCAAAATCCCGCTCGACGTTTGCTTGCTGACGCAAAGGCGATTGGGGAAGAAGATGGCAGCGCAGGGCGGATTCGGGGCCGTGGTGGAGGTCGGAACGGTGGCTTCAATCCGGCTTCAACCCCGGGTTCAACCCGGCATGGGTGACGGAGGGCGTGGTCGCGTCACCCGCGGGAAGGGGTCGCGAGGCGCTACGGGTACGGAGGCGGCTACGGTGGGCAATGGGGGGGCTATGATCATCGGTGGGTACGGGCCGGATGGCGCCCGGAATTCCGGCCGCCCCAGGGATGGAACGGCGGCGGACAACGACGGGGGGTACTCAGCACGGTGGCGGACGCCGCCGGGACACCAGCCTTGGCATGGCCAAAGTCAGCCGCCGGGCGGTGGGTTACGGTGCGGCGCCGGGCTTCGGGCCTCAGGCTCCCGGCGTTTTCGGGCGGCGCTGGCGCCCGGGGGTTCGACGCAGCCGGCGCCCAGGCTGGCGCGGCTGGCGCCTGTGGAGCCTTTCGGCGTGGCGGGTGCACGGCCGGAGGCTTCGGGCGCGACCGGCGCGGCCGGGCGGCCAGGCCGGCTTTCGGGGCTCAGCGCTGCCCTGCTGCCATGCCAGCCCAGGCAGCGCAGCAGGCTGGACCGCCGGCTGGAGCTGCAGGCCCGACGCAGCAGCTGCAGCAAACTGGCAAGGCGGCAGCGACACCTTCGGCTCCGGCAGCAACTCAGCAAGGATCCACGTCGTCGACCATGATCGCAGCAGCCGCTGCTCCACCAGGTTTCAATGCCACCGAGCTATCGATTGACATCCCGAGAATCATCCATGAGGGGTAATGCACCAAAAAATAAAGGAAAACCTTATTGCTATCGTTGCTACACTAAGGGGCATATCAGTTCTGTTTGTACGACAGTTTTAAGTTGTGAACTTTGTCTGGGTGATCATGCCAAGAAAGCTTGTCCCAATGTTAAATTTTTGCAGACAACAGCTATACCATGTGGATATGCATTAGAAGGGCTGGGGTTCTATTTTATTCCTGTTGCTCGTAACCCTAAGATAATTGATGACGATAGGTCAGCTGTGGTACGTGTTTTGGAGGGTTCCATTACTGCAGAGCAGCTTGCAAAGTGGAACTCGACAAACCATCGCCGGTATCAGCTTGGGTCATCGACCTAAAAGGGTCGATGCCTTTACTACGCTTTTCCCTTCTGGCCGAGTGGCTTAACACTATGGTTAATCGGGGTCCAATGAACACTAAGACAATTGCAAGCTCAGATCCGATTTGAAAAGGGAATCGAGGATGTTTTCAAATATGAAATTGACAAGGTTTGGGGTGCGGTTCCGTGGCATACCCAAAGAGCTTCGGGAATTTCCTATTATTTGGGCAATTGGCTCAATCTTAGGTGTTCCGCGAGCAAAGTGGACACCAAGTTTACTAATAAGTTTGGAAGGGCTAGATTGAAGGTAGCCGTGCTTGATCCTGAACTCATCCCAAATCTGGTGGATGTGGTTATCGGGGATTTTGTGTACGAGCTGCGCGGGTGGAGAAGGATATGATCGATGGTGAGCCGTATGTCATTGACATGGACTCGACCACGTGTGACGATGCACCTCGAGGAGGAGGAAGATGCAGATGATATGGAGCTGGATGGGGAAAAACACAGCAACCACCAGCCTAGTCATGAACCAAGGGATAAGACTAGCGACTCGGGGGCAGCAGGTGATCAAAAAAAAATAAGGTTGTTGATGGTGCACACACGATTACGGAGATGGACTCGGGTACTCCGATGGATTACGTTGGTGTGGATAGCACCTTACAGGATTGTGCCGGGGATTCTGGGGAGGTCCTACAGCACCATGCGGCAGCGAAGGCTACTAAGAGTGCAACAAAACCAGTGGTCCTGCTTACTCAGTCTAGCTTGTCTTCGGATGGGGCCCCTCAGTGGAAGGCCAACATTCTGTCGCCTATGGGTCACGTTGGGACTCTCCAAAGCTCAAAGGCACTCAGTGGTGGGGCAGTGTCGCTAGCAAGATCCAACAAGCGACAAGCCGCCACCTCGGACCAGGATTCAATGGAGAAAGCAACAAAGTTGAAAGCGCGTCGGAATTTGGATACTCCTTCGAATAAAGGTAACGATATCCGGCCCATCTCTTTTAATGCCTTTGATGATTCTACTTTGATAGCATCTTCTTCAGCTTTAGGAATTTCTCTTGGTTCTAATGAGCAACAAGTAGATTTATCTTTACAAAAATTAAGGGAGTTAGAATCAAGTCGATTAGCTGATAATATACTAGTGCATGGGAATAGTAGATCTGCTGATGATTGTGTTTCGGTGCAGTCTGTAGATGATAAGGTAGATTTAGATTTAGAGGCGCTAAATTTAATTTGCGCCCAGATTAGTGAGGACCTCGGTGATGGGGATGTGACCCATTGTGTCTACAAGACCTTGTATCACAAGGGAAAATCCCTAAGTCCAAATCGAAAAAAATAATAATAAAAAGTCCAAATCGGTGCCAAGATGAGGGGGTATTTTTGGAATAGCAATGGTTTTATGGATCCTAAAAAATTTAGATTTTTATCGAACCCGACAAAAGAAAAAAACCTAGATTTTATTGCCTTATCTCGAGACCGGGAGATCCAACATTCCACAGGCGACTCGAATAACATATGCGTGAGGCGTAGACTTCTGTGGCAATTGTATGCCTCCTAAGGGTCGGTCGGGTGACATGATTCTAGGTGTTAATTTATCAATTTTTGATATTGGACTAATTGATGAGGGCGAGTATTATATTCGGTTTATTTGCGCCAGAAGGAAGATGATTTTAAGTTTAATTTAATTTCGGTTTATGGTCCCGCACGGTTGGAACATAAATCAGTTTTCCTTTACGAGCCGGGTACGGGTTTGTTCAAAAGACACCATACCTATGATTATAGGTGGTGACTTTAACATTATTCGAAGACCGGACGAAAAAACAATGCCAACTTCAATGATAGATGGCCTTTTCTTTTTTTTAATGCGGTTATTGATTCTTTAAAACTGAGAGAACTAGAGATGTCGGGAGACGTTTTTACAGGCTAATCGCCCGCAAACGCCGACATATGAGAAATTGGATAGGATCCTTGTTTGTACAGATTTTGAGTCTAAATTTCCAAGAGTTACTCGTGCGGGGCTCGAGCAGCAGAGAGATTTTCGATCATACTCCCTTATTTCTTAACACAAACGACTCATCCTCGGCTTACCAACCTTAGTTCAAGTTTGAACTGGGCTGGTTGCTTAGGGAAGGATTTGGGGAGATTGTATCACAAGTCTGGAATAGTGTTATTGTTCGGGGTTCTCCTCTAGAGATTTGGCAAGCTAAAATTAGGAGACTTCGCCAATATCTTAGACGGTAGGCGAAGAATGTTAGTGGGGCCTATAAGAAAGAGAAAAAGGCCTTGTTAGACAAGCTGGATTCATTAGATAAAAAAGCTGAGAATTGTATACTTAGTAGTGTAGAACTCAACCTTAAGCATGTCTTTGGGTGGCGCCTAAGCGGAATTACTATGCGAGGAAGAACTCAAGTGGTACCAAAGGGCGAAGGTTAAGCATCTTTTAGAAGGAGATGCTAATACAAAATTCTATCACCTGGTTGCTAATGGAAAACATCGGAAGATGAGAATCTTCCAACTAGAGGATGGGACCAATACAATAAAAGGGGAAATGCAGCTAAAAAATCATATTACTAATTACTATAAGGGCTTGTTTGGGCCTTGAGAACCATCTCACTTCCGATTCATGAGGAGCACATTATCCATGATATTCCGCAAGTGTCCGACCTAGAGAATGAACTCTTGACAGACTACTTTTCGTAAAAACCGAGGTGAGATCGGCGGTGTTCCAAATGGAGCATAATAAAGCACCGGGGCTTGATGGCTTCCCTCCGAGTTTTATCAGTCTTTTGGGACCTTATTAAACACGATCTGATGGCTCTGTTCACGGAATTTCATGAAGGGAATTTACCGCTGAATAGTCTCAACTTTGGGACTATAATTTTACTACCTAAAACTCAAGATGCGAAAGTCATCCAACAATACAGCCTATATGTTTGTTGAATGTCTCTTTCAAAATCTTTACGAAAGTGGCGACTAACGCATCGAATACAAGAGCTCAAAAGGTAATAAGACCGACCCAAACAACTTTCTTACCGGGCGGAATATCATGGAAGGTGCGGTTATCCTTCATGAGGCAGTTCATGAGCTTCATTCTAAGAAACAAGATGGAATAATTTTTTAAAATTGATTTTAAAAAAGCATATGACAAGGTCAATTGGGATTTCTTGCAACAAACTCGAGAATGAAAGGTTTTTCTCAAAAATGGTGTTATTGGGTGCAGCAATTCACTCGGGGAGGAAATGTAAATATTAAAGTAAATGACAATCTAGGACCTTATTTCCAAACTAAAAAGGCTTACGGCAAGGTGACCCCATGTCTCCAATACTATTTAATATAGTGGCGCACATGTTGGCTATACTAATTGCTAGGGCCAAGGAGGCAGGTCAAGTAGAAGGACTCATTCCTCATCTTATTCAGGATGGTTTATCTATTTTACAGTATGCGGATGATACAGTCCTCTTTATGAGTCATGATGTGGACAAAGCAATAAATATGAAATTTATATTGAGTTCCTTTGAGCAACTCTCAGATCTCAAAATTAATTTTCACAAAAGTGAGATTTTTTGCTTTGGCGAGGCGAAGATTCATGAAGAATTTTATTCGCAACTGTTTGGGTGTAAGATAGGAAAGTTCCCTTTTAGATACTTAGGCCTCCCTATGCACATGAGGAAATTGTCCAATAAAAATTGGACAACAATTGAAGATAGAATTGAAAAGAAGCTTAGTGGGTGGAAAGGAAAATTACTATCAGTTGGTGGACGGTTAGTTCTGATAAACTCGGTGCTATCTAGTTTACCGATGCTTATGTTGTCTTTCTTTGAAATCCCAAAAGGGGTTTTACAAAAGATTGATCGCTTCAGATCCGATTTCTTGGCGAGAATGACCAACACAAGCGCAAATATAGATTGGCAAAGTGGGAAATTTTATGCTAACCAAAAAACCAAGAAGGTCTAGGTATTATTAATTTAGAATTACAAAACAAGGCCTTGCTGAGCAAATGGCTGTTTAAGCTGTGCAATGAGGATGGCATGTGGCAGGAACTGCTACGGAACAAATACATAAAGGACAAAACAATAGGTGGGTGTTCTAAAAAGGCCACAGATTCCCACTTCTGGAAAGGTCCGATGAAGGTAAAAGACACTTTCATGGGATATGGATCATTCCGTGTGAATGATGGGACACGCACCAGGGTTTTGGGTGGACACTTGGTTAGGTAAGCAACCACTAAAGGATAAATTCCCTCGTTGTTTAACATAGTACGCAGAAAGCGAGGATTCGGTAGCCACGGTGCTAGCTTCGGTTCCTCTAAATATATCCTTCCGTCGTAATTTGGTGGGAAGGAATTTGCGGGATTGACATAGAATTGTAGCATCCCCGCATGAGGTGAACTTACAAGGGGAAAGAGATAGGTTTGTGTGGGATTTACATTCATCCGGTATCTTTTCGGTTAGATCGATGTATCTTTGTGTTAATTAATAATAGGGTTAGGGCGTCCACGGGATATTTGGCAAATCAAAATACCTTTAAGGATAAAGATTTTCTTGTGGTATTTAAAGAGAGGGGTCTTTGTTAACTAAAGATAATCTAGCTAGACGAATCGGAATGGTGACTCAAATTGTTCCTTTGCCATTCCCCGGAAACCATTAATCACCTCTTTTTTGATTGTTGTTATGCTAAATTTACGCGGGCGTCTTTGTACACTTCATGTTTGGTTTAGCCCCTCCACTTGACTTTCGTAATTTATTTTCTACTTGGTCTAAGGGAGGTGGTAAAATCTCGTGAGGCATTATTATTAATCGTGATCCGCTGCTCTATCTTTGGACAATATGGATAACAAGAAATGAGGTGGTTTTTGATAAATGTAGACCGAAATCTTTTTTTTGCAGGTTCTATTGAGGGGGGTACTCACCGGCTTCGGCAATGGGCAAGACCGCAGCCGGCGTGAGGGTCTCTTGGAGCGGCTTCGTACATGCTGCCTGATTCTTGCCGGAGACGTCGACCCTCGAATTCTTCGGCTCCAATGGATGGCTTTCAAATAGGATTATCGGTCATGTTTAGTCAATACTTTCCCTTCGAACTTGTTGTTTTTTTTCTTCATGGTGTAACAAATTTGGAACGTTGGGTTTTATGTCCAAAGTGTGTGAACTTTGTAAAATTGGCCTGATTCTACCTTCTCGGTAGATGAAGCCGGATATATACTATCCATTATCTAAAAAAAATAGAAAGTTCAGCAAAGGAAACCTAGAAGTAGCTAGAGCAAAAGCACAAAGAAATACAGACTATGCCGGCCTCTACCACAAGGGACTACCAAAGATACATCATTACAGAGTATCATCTCAAAACACAGAACCACCAAATATTATGCCATCCTACCTAAATTACTACGGGAAATCAAGCAACATAGGCGATTTTCAAAACGGGATAGCTTTACCCTGGTAGAGGGGCGGTTGGAGGGGCTCGAAGCGAGATGGAGCAATCAAGCACATCCGGTCGATACGCACACTAATCCCATCAGCCTCTCCCCCAATGACCCTCTCCAAATTACGGTCGCTCTCTTCAGCCTTCTCCCCCTACCACCGCTTCTATCCCGCTCTTCTCCCTCAAGCGCTAGAATTCGGGCCTTCGAGGATCCTCCTCCACCGCGCCGCCGGCTTGGGCCATCTTCACGCTTTCTCTTTTCGCCCTCGGAAGAGAAGACGGGAGGGTCTTCGTCGGCGTCGTCAAAGGAGAACTTGGCCATGGATTTCTAATGAACAAGCCAATACCCCGCGCATTGACGCGGGGCAAGCAAGCTGTTTGTCACAGTACAAGAACATGTATGAAGTCTTATTGGATAAGCAAGAAGTCTAGAAAATTATAGTGCTTAAGATTAATCTATCTGAAAACATTAAAAACACTGGCAACAACAAAATAATGTGCGACAACATGAAAATAAGTGAAGAATTGTGAAGGGAAACATTGCTGTTTCTGTTTGATGACGTAAGTCCATTAGAAACAAAAAAATTAGAGACACATAACCGAGCTTGTGCATCAGTTCATGAAACAAAGTTTACAGGAAAAATTTTTGCAGAGAATTTTCACTGCACAACCGAGGTGAAATTATGGAGCAACATTACTGTACAGAATGACAATCAGCACCTACTTTGGTAACAGCGATTTGTCGTGAAGGGAGTATCTAAGAGTGAAATACTGAAATCAATATAAATATATGTTCATTGTCAGTGTATTGACTTAGATTAGAATATGGTTTCTGAGGAACTATCGCTGTTATTTTGCTGATTCAGACAGGGAGGAAAACAACCTACACAGTGTGCACGCTGGTTAGAGACGTGTATTCACATTTGTCTAGGTCAGCTTACTGCATCTATTTTATGCTAAATGACACTGGCACTCACAGTTCGCTATGATGACAGTTGCAACAAATATTAAGCATCCATATTAAGTGGTTGGAAAATAGATGCAGAGAAGAAAAAATCAATATAGTAAAAAAGAACAGAGATAGGTCCACAAACCTTCTTTAGTTCCTCCACTCTTCAATCCTCTGTACTTAGTTTTGGCATCACCGTAACCTATTCCACTTGAAGTGTAGCAAACGTTGAGCTTTCGACTTATGCACGCAAGGTAAAAAAGAAAGAAGGAAACAAGACGAAGTAGGAAAATTTAAATCTGCTGAGGCTTGAAATTCGTGTATGTAGCAAAGGTACTTCTACCTGGTGCGCGGGCAGCATTTGCAGATCTAATTGTCTCTCATGGGATAAAATTCAGTAGGTTCAATTGGAAACAAACTGCGACGGTTGAGGCTAGTGTACCTTAATCCTGCTGCATCTCGATGGTGGCACGGCGGCTGCGACGGCGCTAAGCGCGGGCGGACACGGGCGTACGTGCCGCGGCGCAGACGCGGGCGGGCGTGGCCGGGCGGTGGCGGAACGGCGCGGGCCGGGCGATGGCGGTGCGGGGCGGCGGAGCGCAGGTGCGGAGATGGAGGTTAGACCCGGACACCCGGTTTTGTTTCCTGCCTCTTTTTTTTTTTTTTTTTTTTAAGGTGGCGTCTGGGAAGTGGTAACCGGGAAATGAAATGAGGGGAGGAGACACCAGAATTTGACTAAAATATACTGTAGTCTCTTTTAAATTATGAATTAGAGTATATTGTGTGCAGCTAAACAAGGTCTAATATTATACGAAATTGGAGGGTTTCGACGAGCAGGTAGATTACTTTGAGAAACACAGTGGTGGAGTAGTGATGCTGATGGCTAAGGAAGAGACACCCACCCGTGCATGGTGGTTGCCATGGATCCATTGCTTGCCCCGCATGTCTTCGAGCCGCCGCTCGCCTCGCCAACCATTGAGCTAGGTATGTAGGGCGCGTTTGGTTCTATGCGTCGCGTCGCCTCGCCTCACCTAGCAGTGCTGGCGCCGAAACCGAGAAGCTCGCCCGCTCTAGAGAGCGGATCCAGCATCCCACGGAGGCTTGGCATAACTGGCCAGCGCACTCCCCGAAAAGGTTGACGAAACCAAACGCAGTTCGTGTGCATTGTCCTTGCTAAGCCAGACGAAGTAATCTATAACTATGGAACCAAACACGCCCTCTCTTAAAAGAATAGAGAACGAGAAACTTGAAAAAAAATATATTGGAAAAGTTTAAGATCTGGGTAACGTCTTCACTCTTTTTTAAGAGAATCCTAGCAAACTTTCTATATCTTTTCTATTGCTAGAAATAGAGATGCTATAAATAGAAATTTAGGTAAAACAAAGCGTCTCCGAAAACTTATTTAATTAGATATTTAATATAGTTATTTTCTATTTTTGATTTCTCGCCAGCTAAAGTTAGAACACAAGAATGGTTCTCTAAAATACGCAGAAAATATATAAAAGTGGCATGCACTAACCTTCGGCAGGTTCGCGTTCCCCATCGTACCAATACCAAACGTCGGTTTGAGTATCTGTTCCATCAACGGCCATTACGGTTCAAGTGTGCAAGTGCAGCTACCAACAATGGCGTCAGTGAATTTCTTGCTAGCAGTTTTGGTTTTGTGCAGAGCGTTGACGACAGAACTAACGAGCTTCGGATGAGCAGCCAGAGTCGTACGTGCACAACATCCATCTGTTCAAAGTTAGTCTAGATGCTAGAAGTTATTTTTTTTTTTTTTAGAAAAAGGAAACTACAGATCTCATATGTGCGCGCACGCAAGCACAAATGCATGGTTGTGGATGATTGTGCAGTTCTGACCTGTTCTAGAAACATTAGTAAAATACTTTCTCCATACTAAATTATAAGACGTTTAACTTTATTGACATTAAATTTGACTAGTCGTCTTATTTAAAAATTTATGCAAAATATTACTTTTTATTGTAATTTATTTTATTAATAAAAGTTCTTCAAAAATAATTTAAATTTTATTATAATGACGTAATTTTTTATGGTAAGGATGTAATTCAGACGTTTGTCGCATCCGGACGCTGCGCACCAACCGAGCGAGTTACTCACCCAGTGTCTTCACTTGCCCTAGGCTGCCACCCACCTATCGCTTATCCTCTTCCTCCCCACAGAACTCATCCCGTTCGCTGCCCCACACGTCGTGTAGCCTCATCACCACGGCGGCACTCGCAGCTGCCTCCGCGGGCCGTGCAACTTCGTTCTCATCTACAGCGGCCCCTCCTTGGAGTGACCTCGCCGGCATCATGGACGCAGTCCTCCCTACTCGGTGTCGCCCATGGCCCTGCTTAGCCACTCCCCCCTCGCACCGCTCTTCCTCTGTTGCTTAGCCACCTCCTAGGCCTTTCGCCCACCACTGCCATGGAGGCGACCTGACTCTTCCGCTCAAGATGGATCTGAGGGGCGGTAAACTCTAGATATTTCATATATATGTTTCATTTGTTTCCGTTAGTCTTTTTGTTGCGGATTTTGTTCACTCCTCTAGGATTTCTATTTTGATTTTGCCTGACTTCATGAAGGCAACACTCTGAATGAATTTGATGTTTGTAGTATCCTTGTTCTGATATTGCATATTTTTTTATTCTATTAGGCTTTGTTTGTTGTTGCATGATGTCGGTGCTGGAATTGGTGGCTCTAGCACCGACGAGTGAATTTGTGGTGCGTGTTCCCAACCCCGGATGGTGTACAAGATGAACACAAGGATTTATACTGGTTCGGGCAAGAGAAGGCCCTACGTCCAGTGGGGGGAGGAGTTCTTGTATTATCCCGCACCGAAGTGCTCGTAGGTAGGGTGTACAAGCGGTGAGAGAGGGACGGGGTCCCAAGTCTCGTGGTGATTGAGTGAAGTGCCAATATCGGGCTCCTCGTGTGTGTACTGCTGCCTCTGAGGCCCCCCGCCTTCCCCTTTTATAGCCGCAAAGGGGTAGGCGGGGGCCTTACAAGAGGTGATCGTGCTCGTGGGTCGGGTCGGGAGCTTCCGCCCTCCCTCATCCGAGGCTCCGGCGGCAGGCGCATCGTCCCG
The DNA here is from genome assembly GCA_015844335.1 of Chrysopogon serrulatus. Lineage (NCBI taxonomy): Eukaryota > Viridiplantae > Streptophyta > Magnoliopsida > Poales > Poaceae > Chrysopogon > Chrysopogon serrulatus. The sequence continues at coordinate 11,458 of JADLZL010006463.1, forward strand.
GACCGTGACGAGGTAGTACGACGTCGCCTCCTTGCCCCCGTTGTCCAGAATGACGGACGTTCTGTTGGAGTTGGTGAAGTGCGTCGGAGGGGGCGCGAGCCCCTCAGTAGCTTTGACTCGCCGAGTCCGAGGCTCGGGGGGGGCCTCGGAGCTCGTCGCCGTCACGAGGAGTGGGTGGAACGACCCAGCGGACGATCGTCGGGCCGCAGCGATGGTTGCCCATCCCATGCCGGGGCTCACGGGGTGGACTGCTGGTTGACTGAATGGGCGCCCAGTCCACTCCCGCACGAGGGGTGACGTCGGTGGCGTGGCCTTGGCGTGGTAGACGGCGTCCCGGAGTTCCGGCGATGGGACTCGGGCGGAGGGGTTAGGCAAACATAGTGCCCCCACCGTGGCGGGCGTGGCCTCCACCGTGGAGAATGCGTAAGCATGATCGCCGGCGTGGGGCCGTGACGGGGCAATGCCCATCCCCCCGTCCGAGCATGGAGCGCTCCCGACACGGGCGGTGGTGGATATGCGCCAAATCGGGTGGTACGGTCTTTGACTGCAGGCGACGCGTCCCGCCCCGAGGCCTGGTTGCCAAGGGGCTCGGGCGGGGACGGAAGCTGGAGGCTCTTCCGTGCCCCTGCCGTTGGGGGGCTCGGGCGGGGCGGAGAATGGAACTCGTCCGAGGCCCCGGCAGGGGGGCTCGGGCGAGGCGGAGAATTGGCTCTCCCGCCCGAGCCTTTAGCGGGGTGAGGTCGGATGGGCCGGAGGAGGTACATTTGCTCGGGTGTGCGAAGCCGCGGCCTAGGTAGAACAGTGGGAGGCCTCTTGGGCCAAATTTTGCGTTTGTTGGGCTTTCCTTAGGGGCCCTTATTTTGTCCCCGACAGTAGCCCCGAGCCTTCTCGAAGGAGTGGGCGCACTCGTTCGGAGAGGCCGAGGTCGCTGGCCGTCCTCGGCTGCTATTGTCACTTCTCCGCAGGGGGGCTTGTGGCCCGGCTGGTGAAGCCCCCGAGGCCTCGAAGGAGTTTGGGGGACTCCTTCGAGGGCTTGTACTTAGCTCGCACGGTGTGGTTTTGGGGCTTACTTCGAGAGCCGTGCCACCGGGCGGGCGCGCTGAGCGCACCCGCCGGGTGTAGCCCCCGAGGCCTCGGAGGGTGAGGGCACTCGTCCCGAGGGCTTGTGCGCGTTTTGGCGGATGGCCGGTCCGTGCCGCCTGAGCCCCTGAGCCCGTCGGCTCGTCCGGGGGTTCGCTAGGTTTCGGGACGTTTTCCCCGAATTGGTTCGCGTTGGGGAAGCCCCCGAGCCCCTCGTAGCGACGAGGGGAACCCAATTGGTACTCACCGCCCAATTTTTTTACGCACCTCGCCTTCCCTTCCACAGGAGGAGGGTGGACTTTGTCGTGCTATCGTCGACGAGTGTCGAACACGACTAGATCCGGTGAGTCGTTGGGGAGGATCCAAGTGAACCGCCTGTGCCCTGTTAAGCTAGGGGTTGCATTTGGGCCCGGAGGCGCGGGTTCATAAGAGCTGCATGGTGTGCCTCGAGGCAGGGGCTCGGGTCCCGTCCCGCCGGGTCCCGAGGGCTCGGTGCTCTCCCACGCGGGATCCCCTTGCCTGGCTGCCATGCCGGCCTCGGATGCTGCAAGGGCCGGCCCACAAGGCGCTGGGCCAAAGTTGTATGAGGCCGTCCGAGCCGCCCCCCGACTCTCGTTTCCCCGAGGTGGCTGTCGAACCCTCAAGTGGGCCAGCCTACGAGCCTCGGACCGTAAATGGGCCGCCGCCCGAACTCCCTTTGTGGAGAAGGAACCCTTTGTTTTGCCCTCGTCGGGGGGTGGGGGGGTCTTTTTCAGCGCTGGATGTGGAGCGCCGCGTGAGCGGTGGCGGGCCCCACTTTCCCCGCCGTGGCGCTTGACGCGGCGCTGTGTGTTAGTGGGTCCCACGGGGGACGTGACGCGCGCCGGGCGTTTCCGCTGCGGGCGTGGTTCTGCTGGGGCCCCGGCTGCGTGGCCCGGATCCTTTGCGGGGAGGCGCAGGTGTGACGCTGCGTGTGTGGTGCGCTAAGCCCGCGGTGGCCAAGGGGCCGCTGCGTCGCGCCGGCGCCGCCGTGCCGGGCGTGGTGTGTATCGATCACGGCGCATCGGAGGCCGATACGCAATTAATGCAAAGAGGGGGGAGCACGTCGGGTATAAATACGTGCGGCGGCCGCATTGGCCCTCCTTCCCACGCCCGCCGCCGCTGTTTTTGCCTCCGCCCTTTCCGCCAAGGAGAGAGCTTGAGCTCGCCGGAAAGAAGAGAGAGAGTGAGAGAGAGATCCCACGCCGTCTTCCTAGCTTACCCCCACTTCTTCCTTGATGGCGCCCAGGGCCGATGTCGCCGGAGTGGCGGAGTGGGAGTCGTGCTCTGACGGGAGCCGGAGTTGGGGGGCGCTGTGGCGAGAAGGGGCTCTGCGCGCCCGGACCGACATCAGGCGGCCGGGTGGTGGATCGCCGCCGCCGACCACCAGTACCAGCGTCCTCCGTCGGGGTACGCCGTGAGCTTCACGGCGTTCCACGAGCGCGGGTTCGGGATGCCGGTGGGGCGATTCCCTCCGCGCGCGCTCCTAGAGTACTACGGTCCGGAGCTCCACAATCTCGCCCCCCAACCGCATCTCCCATGCCGCGGTCTTCGTGGCGCTGTGCGAGGGCTACCTCGGCATCGACGCCCACTGGGACTTGTGGCTCTACTTCTTCGAGGCCACCTTGTTCCTGAAATCTCCGCCAGGGGCGGAGAAGGAGAAGGAGAAAGAGAAGGGGAAGAGGTCGGCGGTTCCAGCCGGCAACAGACGCCGCAGCCGGCGGTCAAAGCACCGCTGGGGAGTATATCCCCGGCCTGGCCACCTCGAACCGTGGCTAGCACAGCAAGTGGTTCTACCTTCGCAACGACTCACGACCACCCGCCCGCCTACACGGGAAGGTGTTTGACTCCGAGCCGCCCGGGCGGGAAGGAGTTGATCGCCGAGAGGGTGACCCCGCCGAGGAAGGTATTCTCCGCCTTGGCGGCGCTTGACCAAGGTGGGTGCAGACGCCCTCGGCGGTGATCGCCCATTTCCACAAGCGGCGCGTACAGCTGCCGGCCGATGCATCGGGCATGCTACGGTGATGACATGCGCCCTGGCAATGCCTGGGAGGGTACCCGGATGGCGGCCGAGGACCTAGGGTACGCCGAGGTCCTCGACCGGACGAAGCAGGCGGCGTTGGTGGAGCACTCACAGCTACTCAAGATCCCGTCTACGGACAAGGACTACATCGATTGAGTAAGGCTCGCCCCTCGCTCCGACGTGCGCCTCCGTTCCTCTTCTTTTTCCCACGCTAATCTGGTTATCGCGCCCGCTGTGGGCTCGCGGAGAGGCTGAGGCCGTCGAAGCCCGGGGCTCGCCGCGGGAGAAGAAGGCCAACCGCAACCGCGAGGGAGACGCAGAGGAAGGAGAAGGAGAGCACCGCGGCGCGTAACGTCCGCAAGCAGAAGGAGAAGGATGACTGGCGGCCGGCGGCGCCGCGGGGGAGAACCTCCCTCGGGAGGAGACGCCGCCGGAGACCACCGAGTATGGTGATGACGACGATGACGGGGCGAGGAGGAATGGGACGAGGACGAAGTTGAGCCGCTGCCGGGGTTGATCCCCGGAGGTGACATCGCGCGCCCAAGCGGGCGGCAGCTCGTTGATGACGCAGTATCCGAAAGGGCCACCGGGAGAGGCTCGTCTCCTGTGTCACCGACTTGGGGCCGCGCGACGCTTCGGGCGGGGGCGTGCCCCCGGGGAGGAGGCACGACGCGGGGGGGAAGGGAGACGCCGAGCCCCCCCCGCCGAGGCCCATCCCCTCGCAGCTGCCCGCGCCGGCTAAGAGCGGGGTCGGAGAGCCGCGGCAGACGCCTTCGAAAGGCGCGGTGGGTGGGCGCCCGACGCCCTCCCGGGAGGGTCCCTTGGCCAGGTGCCAAGATTAAGTTGCGCGGGGTAAGTGGTGTTCGTATCTTTGTTGTTGATTCTCGACGCCCGCTCGCTAACTTTTACCTTGTGCCCATCCGTAGCCCGGCGGCCGCCGCATGGATGCGGCGCCCCTCGCCTCGGAAAATGCCTAAAAAGGGGGGGGGGGAGCGAGCCTCTGGCCCGTTGCCGAGATGACGGCCGGGGCCGAGGAGAGGAGAAGACCGCCGAGGCGCCACCAACCGTGGGAGCAGTCCTCGGCGACAGAGACGGAGGCGGTGCAAAGCGCTTGCCGTGGGAACCGAGGGCGCGACCGTGGCGCCACCTGGCCGAAGGGCCGGCCGCTGGCGCCACCGGCAAGGTGGAGGCGCCCGCCGAGGAGGACGACGTGGTGATCTTGGCCGTGTCGGCCGGGTGGGATCCCCGGTGCCGGCCGAGGAGACGGTGGAGGAGAACGCAGTGGGTTGCTCTCCGGGCCGATGCGGTCATGACCGAGGCGGAGCCAACCTCAGCCCCCGGCCAAGTCATGGCCACCGAGGCGGAGTCGCCCTACCGGAGGGGAGACCGAGGAGGCGTAGGTGAGGGGAGGCGCCCACTGTGGATGCCGCGGCCTCGGCCGGAGTGCCTGGTGAGGCGTCCGCCGTGGTACCTACCGAGGCCGGGAGAGCCGGCCGCCTGGGGCCATGGAGAAGCGGGGGGCCTTTTGCGCCGACGACGCCCGTGAGGTGAGGTCCCGGTGAGCGTGACGCAATGCGTTGACCGCTATGAGAAGGCCGCCCGGACCATCGTGTCGGGGCTGTGCCAGGAACTCCCCCCCGTTGCTCCGGTAAGTGGTTGCTCTGTCCTCATTCCTTTGGGGGCCTTTTCCCAAATGTTCGACCGGAAAGAGGGGTGTGCCGCAGAGTTGGCGCAGACGTCGGGCAAGAAGTCAGACCTTCTCCTCCACGGCCGGCCGGCCTCCACGACCTTACTTTCGTAGAAGGGGCTGGTTGTTGCCACTGACGACGACTGTGTCGGGAGAGGGACGCCGAGCTCGAGAAGCTCCGTCTTCTCGTCTCCCGCCTGCAGTCCGAGGCCTCGACGGCGCAAGCGAGGATGCCTCCCTTGCCGTTGGGAGATCGCGGGGCGGGTCATGCCAAAAGCCTTGACCTGCTCCGGTGGAGAAGAAGGCGATGGTTGCCGAGGCTTCTGCGCTCGGCGGACTCCATCAAGTCCCTGTCCGAGAGGCCGGAGGCTTCCGAGGCCGAGCACGCCGTCCCGGCCGGGGGAGTACCCAAGCCGAAGGAGGCGGTCCATGGGATCGCCGAGGCCACGACCCTCCGCGACCAGCGGGTAGGGTAGGTGCTGCGGACGCCTCTTCGCACTGCAGTTATGTCGCCCGAGAACCTAACTCTCGGGTTGGTGCAGGCCTGCAGGGCAGGGTGACGGAGTTGGAGGAGATCCCTCCGCGCCGCAGCCGCCTATAACTCGACGCAGGCGAGCTCGAGACCCCGACGCGGGAGGCTACGGGCGTCTCAGGGCCGCGGTGGAGGCGGAGGACACCGGGCAGAAGCAACCGGGTGGCGCGGCTGGCCATGGTACCGCAGCTGGGTGGAGGCGCGCGCCCGGGAGGCCCTCCGAGTCGGCAGGATCACACACGCTTGCGCCGACCATGTCCCACTATCGGCTCGACCTCCCTCGGATCGCCGAGGGACTCTCGTCGCGGGCCGAAGAGGAGATGGGGCGCGAGAACGAGGTGCTGGCCCAACTCGTTGAGGAGGCCGAGGCGAAGCGGGGCTCCCGCCGTGTTGGCGGCCACCTTTGCGCCTCGCTGCCGCCTCCACCCCTCCGCAGGAAGCCGGTGACGCCGAGGCCGCGGACGCCGAGGTCGTGGCCGCCGGGCCACGGGCCCCGACGCCGTGGCTCCCCGGCCGCTGGTCACCGGCCGCGAGCCCCGGCTACCGAGAATGCCGAGACCGTGGAAGCCGTGGCCCAAGGCTCCGAGGTTGTGGATGTCGCCGCCACGATGCCGGGCGGCATGGACGCCCCCCAAGAGACCTCGGAAGCTAGGCCCGAGTGCCCATGTAAATAGGAACTTGCGTTGGCGTGTGTTTGTGGAACACTTTATGTGAATCGCCCGTCGAGGCTTTAAGCTTTTTGTACTAGCTTTTTTTCGTTATCTCTCGCATTTCCTTCCGCTTGTATTCGCTACTTGGTTTTGCGAGGGTGCTTTGGCCGGGGGTCGCTCTTTAACCGAAGGTAAGGACTGCGCGAGTAGTTGCCTCGGCCCCGTTGCCTTCCAGAATCGAGCGACCTCCTCGCGGCACTTGAAGTCATCCTTTGGCCGAGGGTAGCGAGTGGAGGCACCGTAGCGCTTGGGCGTTGGTGGCCTCGCGGCTCGGCCGCCCTCGGCCTTGGGATGACCTCGGCCGTGCTTTTTCCTAAGTATGCTTAAACCTTCGGGAACGTAGAGTCCGCGAAAGATAGCCAAAAAAAACGAAAAAGATTTTTTGAGGGGTGCTTTCCCGGGGGGGGTTCCCCCTTTCTAGCCCCCCGAGGAGGCTTGGTTTTGGTGAGCCAAAAGCAAGTCTCACCGAGTCCTACTGGGGACAGAATGCTATGACTTGGGAGAAATGCCCAAGGATTTTTATTTAGCCAAAGGTACAAAGCGTATGTACAATGCTTGGAATTTCTAAGGGTAAAAGCGACGTAGTCGTTAGATGTTCCAAGCATTGTTGAGGATTTCACTGGCCTCATTAGCAAGCTTGTACGTGCGTTCCGGCTTGAGGACTTCAGCGATGATGAAGGGGCCCCTCCCATGGCGGCGTGAGCTTGTGGCGCCCTCTGTTGTCGGGCGGAGGCGGAGCACCAAATCGCCTTCCTTGAGGTCTCGGTGTGGACCCGTTGGCCGTGGTAGCGTCTGAGGGACCGGCCGGTATCTTGCCGAGTGTAGGAGGGCGGTGTCCCCGGCTTCCTCGAGCATGTCCAAGTGAATCCTCCCCGAGCCGCCTCGGGTTGCGTGCCTCGTCGAGGCCTTGAGCCTCGGAGACCCGAACTCTAAGTCGGTAGGCAGGATGGCCTCGGCGCCGCACACCGTGAAGAAGAAGGGCGTGAAACCCGTGGCTCTGGGCTGGTCGCCGCCCCGAGGCTCCAAAGGACCGAGGGGAGCTCCTCGAGCCATCTTTTACCGAACTTTGTCGAGCTTGTTGAAGATCCGAGGCTTGAGCCCTTGCAAGATCATCCCGTTGGCCCGCTCTACCCGCCTGCTTCGTTCAGGGGTGCGCGCGATCGAGGACCGACGACGCCAGACCGGGTGCTTGTCGCAGGTTTTAGAACTTCGCCCCCGTGAACCGGGTGCCGTGGTCGGTGATGATAGAGTTCGGGATTCCAAAGCGATGGATGATGTCGGTGAAGAAAAGTACCGCCCGCCGGACCGAATGTTGGTAACGGGGCGCCCGATCCATTTGGAGAATTTGTCGATGGCGACGAGCAGATGAGTGAAGCCCCCCGGGTGCCTTCTTGAGGGGTCCTACCAGATTCAAACCCCACACGGCGAAAGGCCATGTGATCGGGATGGTCCGGAGCGCCGGGCCGGTAGGTGCGCCCCGACGAGCGTAGTATCGACATCCTTCGCAGTGCGTACTACCTCAGTGGCGTCGGCGACCGCGGCTGGCCAGTAGAACCCCGTCGGAAAGCGCCGCCAACGAGGGAGGAGGGGGAGCGGCGTGGTAGCCGCAGACACCGGCGTGGATCTTTTGGACTGTGGCGAGGCCCTCCTCGACCGTGATGCATCGCCGCAGGACCCCGAGGGGCTTCGTTTGTAGAGCTCTTCCTCGATAACGACGAAGGACTTTGCCCTTCTCGCGATGCGCCTGGCTTGGTTGAAGTCCCGGGGAAGACCCTCGGATGATCGGCCGAGGTATGGCTTTCTCCAACCGGCTTGGGGTCGGCCTCCTGGATCCCCCTCCGTCGATCTCCATGACCTCGGCGTTTGATGCCGAGGACGCCCGAAGTCGGGGGGTCTCGGATGTCGAGGGGCCTCGGACGGGCCTCCGCCCCCGAGGGGGGGTCGGACGATCCTCCGAGGCCTCCCCTTGCCATCCTAGCGTGACGAAAAGGAGCCGCGAGGTCTTTGGTGAAGACGCGGGGGAACCGGGCTCTCCCAATGGGCGATCTTGGCGAAGTTCGTCGGCGGCTTCGTTGTGCCTCCGGACGACGTGGTTGAGCTCGAGACCGTCGAACTTGTCCTCCGTGGCGCACACCGCCTTGCAAGACGCTGGCCCATCTTGAGGTCGTGGGCGCTTGAGTCCTTCATGACTTGGTCGATGACGAGCCGCGAGTCCCCTGACGCCGAGGCGCTTGACGCCAAGTTCGACGGCGATCTTTAACCCGTTGAGCGCACCTTCGTACTCCGCCATATTGTTCGATCTTTGGGAAGTGAAGGCGGATCACGCATCGCATGTGCACCCCGAGGGGAGAGACGAAGAGGAGGCCGGGCGCCGGCTCCGGGTCTTCATCGGGGACCCGTCGAAGTACATCGCCTAGCATTCCGCCGGGAGCCGGAGCGGCGGTAGCCGGGTGTCACCCCACTCCGCGAGGAAGTCGGCCAAGACTTGAGATTTGATGGCCTTCCTCGGCGCTGCAGGGAGAGAGTCTCTCCCATGAGCTCGACGGACCACTTGGCAACCCGCCTCGAGACCTCCCGATTCTCGGAGGATCTCTCCCAACGGGAAGGAGGAGACCACCGCCACGGGGTGGGCGCCGAAGAAGTGCCGAGCTTGCGCCGAGTCGACCACCGCATAGAGCGCCGGATTGCAAGGGTAGCGGATCTTGGTCTCGGACAACACCTCGCCGATGAAGTAGACCGGCCTCCGGACCGGTAGGCAGGTGTGGCCCTCCTCCCGCCTCACGACGACGATGGCCGCCGACCACCCGGGTGGTCGCGGCGACGCACAAGAGGAGGGGTTCACCTTCGGTGGGCGGGGACGAGGATCGGGGCACCGGTGAGGGCAGCCTTGAGCTTGTCGAGGGCCTCCTAGGCCTCGGTGGTCCAGAGAAGCGCCGGTTTTTCTCGGGGAGGCGATACATGGGCAGGCCCTTCTCGCCGAAGTCGTGAGATGAAGCGACCGAGGGCCGCTGACAGCCCCATGACTCATTGACGACCCTTCTCGTGTCCTTGATCGCCCCCATGCTCGTCACCGCAGTCACCTTCTCCCGGGTTGGGCTCGATGCCGCGTTTGGAGACGATGAACCCGAGGAGCATGCCTCGGGGAACCCCAAGACGCACTTTCGGGGTTGAGCTTGACGCTTTTGGCCTTAAGACACCGGAAAGCGATCTTGAGGTCGAGATGAGGTCGTCGGCCTTCTTAGTCTTGACCACGATGTCGCCGACGTAGACCTCTACGGTTTCGCCGATGTGGTCACCGAAAACGCCCAAAGATGCACCGTTGGTACGTGGCCTGCGTTCCTAAGCTCGAAGGGCATCGCCACGTAACAAAGACATGCCGAGCGGGGTGATGAAGGACGCCGCGAGCTAGTCGGACTCCTTCATCTTTATTTGGTGGTAGCCGGAATAAGCATCAAGGAAGGATAAGAGCTCGCACCCCGAGGTGGAGTCAACTACCTGATCGATACGTGGTAAGGGAAAAGGGACTTTCGGACATGCTTTATTTAAACTAGTATAGTCTACACACATCCTCCATTTCCCACTCTTTTTCCTAACCAAGACAGATTAAATAACCACTCGTGGTGGAACACCTTCTTGATGAATCCGCCGCCAAAAGCTTGTTCACCTCCTCGCCGATGGCCCCCGCTTCTCCTCGTCGAATCGGCGCAGTCGCTGCTTCACCGGTCTGGACCCGGCCCGGATATCAAGGGAGTGCTCGGCGACATCCCTCGGAATGCCCGGCATGTCCGAGGGACTCCACACGAAGATGTCGATGTTCGCGCGGAGAAAGTCGACGAGCACGGCTTCCTATTTAGGGTCGAGGGAGTCACAGATCTTCACCATCTTGCTTGGGACGAGGTGGAGGGGTCGAGCGGGATCTCCCTTACCCCATCGGACGGCTCGAAGGTGCCGGGCGTGGCGCTTTGGAGTCGAGAGCCTCGGAGATGGCCATGGCCTCGGCATGCTCGATGGCCTCCACGCCGCAGCTTGAACGCATGCTCGTAAGAGGAGCTAACGGTGATGACGCCGTTGGGGCCCGGCATCTTGAGGAGGAGGTACGTGTAGTTCGGGACCGCCATGAACTTCGCGCACGCGGGGACGCCCGAGTATGCCGTGGTAGGTTCCTCGGAAGTCAATCACGCCGAAGGTGATGACCTCCTTGCGGTAGTTTGATGGCGCCCCGAAGACGACGGGAGATCGACTGCCCGAGGGGCCGTGCTCGCTTGCCCGGCACGATCCCCCGAAGGGAGAGTTGGAGGGTCTGAGGTGCGGGGCTCCATCCCCAAGAGGCCGAGGGTGTCGGAGTAGAGGATGTTATGGGCGCCGCCGCCATCCATCGCACCTTAGTGAGCCGAACGTTGCCGACGACGGGATCCACCACGCAGTGGGTATCTCCCCGGGTTTGGCACGTGAGCGGGTGGTCGCCGAGGCCATAGGTGATGGCCTCGGCCGACCACGGCAGTACCGCGGCGTGGCGGGGGCGCACCTAGAATACCTCTCGGCGCCGCGCTTGATCCGACGTGGAGAAAGGTTCGCCGGGAGGCCTCCGATGATCATGAAGACATCGTGGATCTTCGGGAACCCGTCATCCTTGTCTTCGTCCTCCTTCTCCTTCTTCTTCTTGTCCTCGGGCGGGGGCAGCTTCTGGTAGAATCGGCAGGCCAAGTCACACTCCCCCATGGTGTGCTTGACGGGGAACTTGTGGAAGGGGCATGGCTTTTTGAGCATGTCGTCGAATGCCCGGGCCCCGGGGGCCTCGGGGGTCTCTTGGGTCGGCCGCGGACGAGATCATCCTCTGAGTCTTCCTCCTTCTTGCCTTGCTTCCCCCTCCGCTTGCCCCTCTTGTTCTTCTTCTGGTTGCGGGTTGCTGTTCCGCCGGCTTCTTCATTCTTCCGCTTGTCCTTGTCGTTGGCGCCGCGAAAGATGGCCCCCACTGCCTCCTCGCCGGAGGCGAAGTTTGTGGCCACTTCAAACAGCTCGTTGGCGGTGGAGGGCATCTTCCGACCCAGTTCGTGGACCAGCTCCTTGCAGGTCGTCCCGTCGAGGAACGCGCTGATAATGGCGGTGTCGGCCACGTTGGGCAGCTCGGTGCACTTCTTGGAGAAGCGGCGGATGAAGTCGCCGCGACTCGTCGGGCTTCCGGCGGCAGCCACGGAGATCCCAGAGTTCCTGTGGCGCACGTATGTGCCCCCCCGAAGTTTTACGAAGATCTTGACCAGTCGGCCCTGGGCCAAAGATCGTGGGGGCGGGAAGGTGCTCCAACCAGGCCCGAGCGGCGCCGCCCAAGTGAAGGGGAAGGTTGCGGATGATGAGCTTGTATGTCGCCCGCCCCCCACCGGGCAAAGCGAGGCGGTAATCGTTGAGCCAAACCCGGGGGGTTCGCCTCACCCGAGTATTTGGTGAGGTTGGCGGGTCGGGTAACCGAAAGGGGAATCGCGCTACCGCTGGATTTCCCATTTGAAGGCACGAGGCTCGGGGGGTCCGCGTTGTCGCGATCCTCGCCGCTGTCGCTACCGCCGCCTCAAGGCCGGGCGGTCGCTGCTTCGTCCCGCGCCCGCTGCCCCTCACGATGCCGCGCGCGTCGCCGTTAAGGCCGCCGCGGTTGTCCCCGGGATGCGCCCCGAGCCGGCTCGCGAGGGATCCCGGGGACAGAGGCCTGCGCCTCCCGGGGACGCCCACGGTTCCTTGTCCTTCCGAGCGAAGGCGCGAGGACGAGCCTCGGCCCGCGGGCCGCGGGCGGCCTCGATGAAGCTCGCAGCTCGTCACGGATGCGGCGCTCCGGGGTGGAGGGCTCCGCATTGATCGGAGCAGTATACGCAGCGGCGACGTTTTGGCTCGCACGCTGGAAGACGGGAGGATGCTCGCCCCCCGGCCGTTGACGATCCTCCGCTGGACGCGCCGCTGGCGCAGCCGCCGCGTCCGCTGGGGGTTGGGCGCCGCGCGGTGGCCTTGCTCGAGCGCCGCCTATCTTCTCGCCTTAGCCGAGGATGGTCGTGGTCAAGCTTAGCCCCGAGGTCGCGGATCTGGCCGACGGTAGGTCGACGCGGCTCCCGAGGTGTGATCGGTGGATCCTCCGCCCCTTGGGGTAGTCAGGCGGTGGGGTCCGCTCCCCTTATGGTCGGGAGGCTCCTCGGGTTCGGGCTGGGGTCGCGACCACCGGGCGGTCCTAGCGGTGTGTCTAGGTTACGTTCCTCGATCCTCATCGCCGCCTGCCGCGCCGCCGGGCGCCGAGGTCACGAACCTCCACGTGGAAGCACTCGCTGGCCGGGTCGCATATGTCGTCCGGGAGTCGGAGTCGGGTAATCAAGGCGAAGGCGTGTTCCGGGATGAACCCCCCGGGTTCCGTGTCCTCGAGGTAGCGCCGGATCGGGTGGACGAAGCGTGCTGTGGTCGCTCCGCTCCGCCCGGCCTCGACGTACTCCTCGAAGGCATGGATGGATCCGCGGGGATGTCCGCGTTGGAGCACTTCGTGGAGCGCCCGCAGCGACGTGGATGCCTCCTTCGGATTCCATGGCGGTGGAGACCAACGCCGCGCACGACGGCGCCAGCTGGGGCTGGCCAAGCCGAATGGTTGTCGAGATGGCGACGGCGGCCGAGTGTCCCCGCTGGGACGCCGCCCGCCGCAGCCGCCGCAAGGTCCTCCTCCAGACCGCTGGCGTCGCGGTGAGCCCGCCGTGTGCGGCGAGAGTGAGTGCCTCGGGCGCCCCCCCGGGGCCGCTGATGGGGTCCACCGGCCTCGCTTCGGGAGGTCCCCGAGCCCGGCCGGGAGGAGCTCCATGTCATAATCGACTCCAGCCGACACGAACTCAAGCTCACCGAACCGATCGTGGTCCCCGGCTCCAGCCGGGCCTGGGGTGGAAGAGAGTTGGGGCCGAGAGGCAAGTGTCGCCATGCCTCGCTAGCCATCCGAGGTTTGGCGGGAAGAGAGGCGAAACACGCACAGACCTCTACTACCGGGCGCGCCAACCGCCGGTGCCGGAATTGGTGGCTCTAGCACCAACGAGTGAATTTGTGGTGCGTGTTCCCAACCCCGGATGGTGTGCAAGATGAACACAAGGATTTATACTTGGTTCGGGCAAGAGAAGGCCCTACGCCCAAAGGGGGGGGGAGGAGTTCTTGTATTATCCCCGCACCGAAGTGCTCGTAGGTAGGGTGTACAAGCGGTGAGAGAGGGACGGGGTCCCAAGTCTCGTGGTGATTGAGTGAAGTGCCAATATCGGGCTCCTCGTGTGTGCCTGCTGCTTACGGGCCCCCCGCCTTCCCCTTTTATAGCCGCAAGGGGTAGGCGGGGGGCCTTACAAGAGGTGATCGTGCTCGTGGTCGGGTCGAGCTTCCGCCCTCCCTCATCCGAGGTTCCTGGGCGTGGGCGCATCGCCCCGGACCGTGACGAGGTAGTGCGACGCCGCCTCCTTGCCCCTCGTTGTCCGTAATGACGGACGTTCTCGTTGGAGTTGGTGAAGTGCGTCGGAGGGGGCGCCAGAGCCCAGTAGCTTTGACTTTGCACGGAGTCCGAGGCTCGGGGGCCTCGGAGCTCGTCGCCGCACGAGGAGTGGGTGGAACGACCCGGACGATCGTCGGCGCATGGTTGCCCATCCGTGCCGGGGCTCACGGGGTGGACCGCTGGTTGATCGAATGGGCGTCCAGTCCACTCCCGCACGAGGGTGATGTCGGCCGGCGTGGCCTTGGCGTGGTAGACGGCGGCCCGGAGTTCCGGCGATGGGACTGGGGCGGAGGGGTTAGGCAGCATAGTGCCCCACCGCGGGCGGGCGTGGCCTCCACTGCGGAGAATGCGTAAGCATGATCGCCGGCGTGGGGCAGGACGGGCAATGCCCATCCCCCCGCGCCGAGCATGGAGCGCTCCCCGACACGGCGGTGGTGGATATGCGTCAAATCGGTGGTACGGTCTTTGACTACGGGCGACGCGCCCCGCCCGAGGCCCGGGGTTGCCAAGGGCTCAGGCGGGACAAGCTGGAGGGCTCTTCCGAGGCCCCGCCGTTGGGGGGCTCGGGCGGGGCGGAGAATGGAAACTCGCCCGAGAGGCCCCGGCTGAGGGGGCTCGGGCGAGGCGGAGAATGGCTCTCCCACCCGAGCCTTTAGCGGGGTGAGCTCGGATGGGCCGGAAGGAGGTATATTTGCTCGGTGTGTGCGAGCCGCGGCCTAGGTAGAGCAGTGGGAGGCCTGCTGGGCCAAAGTTTGCGTTTGTTGGGCTTTCCTTAGGGGGCCCTTATTTTGGTCCCCGACACATGAGTTATTATCGAATGTTTAAATAGCTGAATTTGTGATGTTTCATTGTTTGATTTTGCATGTTGCAATGATTAAGTTTCTTAGATGTTAAGGCGTGAATTGGTGTTGCCGTGGGGAATCCTTGTTTGCAACAAGTAATATTTTTTTGTTTCATTAGGCTTTGTTTGTTGTTGTATAAGTTACTACCGGAATTTTTAATAGCTGAATTTGTGATGTTTCATTTGTTTGATTTTGCATGTTACAATGATTAAGTTTCTTAGATGTTAAAGTGGGAATTGGTGTTGCCATGGGGGGAATCCTTCTTTTTCCTCGCCATCTGACTTCATGAAGGCAAAACTCTGAATGGATTTGATGTTTGTAGTATCCTTGTTCTGATATTGCAACAAGTAATATTTTTTGTTCTATTAGGCTTTTGTTTGTTGTTGCATGAGTTACTATCGGATGTTTCAATAGCTGAATTGCAACATCTTCTTGTTACAAGGAAAAAAAGGAATTTCAGTCAGATGTTGCATGAAACATCTCTGTTTGTTCCCACAAAAATTCGTTTTTTAGAATCTCTATTTGTTCCCATGAAACTTCTCATGTTTGCATTTCGCACTGCTCCGTGTTGCAACAGACCGTCCAAATGAAAATTTCCCTAAGATGTTCTAGTGATGGAGCGCGGAGGGCAATAGGGCGCACAAGGAGTGCGTGGCGTGGGATGGCGGCGCTGTGGGGGATGGGGCGTGGCGAGGGATGGCGGTGCTGCGGGGGATGAGACGTGGCGTGGGATGGCGGCGTGGCGGGAGACGGGCCGCCGCAAGTGGCGTGAGGCGAGTGCTCCTGTTCTGTTACTTAGGTAGGGGATAGCCGGATAGGGTGCGCTTGTTTTACGTGTTTAATCGTTGCGCGGGCAGGGATAGCAGAATAGAGTCTTCTCGAGCTGAGTCCAGACGCATCCTGGCGCTGGACGTCTGGGCGCTAATGCATAAGATGAGTGGTCAATCTTATATTGTTAAAAAAGTAAAAAAAAATTGGATGGAGGAAGTAAGAGGGATTAGAGATGAACCAATTCAGGAACAGCGAACTAGTCAAACAAGAGCAGGATTGGAAAAAAATTTGCAGTTGACCAGTTATTCTAACCCAACCTGCAGCAATCCGTGACTTGCCAGGTTCTACGCGGTGCCTACGTGGACGCGGCACCAACACGGAGAACACATCGCCTGATCACTGTCAACGGCGTCGCTGTCAGCTTGTAATAAATACTGTAACAACGTACACACAAAAGTCTCCCCAAAAAAATCATTTTTTTTATAAGTAGCATCAAGGTCACGGCAATGGAGAGCAGCCCATGGTCCAGCTGCCATGGCGACATGCGCCGCACCCGCACCCGCACCCGCAGCGGTGGCGGCGGGAGCGGGGACGTGGTTTTCCCGCCGCCGTGCTCCCACCAGGACCAGTCCCATTCCCGCTGCGTCTCCGGGTCAGGGGATCGTGGCGAACGGACGCCCCGTGTGCCAGCTCTGCAGCGCCCGGTGGCGCGAGTTGCCGTCCCTCCGCTCCAGGGACCCGCCGCCGCCATCGCCTCCCGTGCCGTCGTCCCAGCCGTTCTTCCGGCCCATGGAGCCGCGCGTGTTCGACGACGACGACCCAGTGGACCGGACGCCACGGCCGCGTCGTGATGATCAGCACCCCATGGACGGAGGAGCGGTGGCGCTGACCACGCACTGCGAGTGCTCGGCTCTCGCAAGGGACGCGTCAGCCGACGACTTCGCCGTGCTCGTGCACGCCAGGGCAACGGAGGCGGCCGGGGCTGCAGGCGCGCCGCCGCGGCGCGCGCCGCTGGACCTGGTGACCGTGCTCGACGTGAGCGCTAGCATGGTGGGGACTAAGCTAGAGCTGCTGAAGCAGGCCATGGAGTTCGTCATCGACCAACCTCGGGCCCCGGGACCGGCTATGCGTCGTGTCCTTCTCCTCCGGCGCGAACCGGCTGATGCCGCTCGCGCGCATGTCGGACGCCGGGAAATCCCTGGCGAGGCGCGCCGTGCAGTCACTCGCCGCGGGCGGCGGCACCAACATCGGCGAGGCGCTCCGCAGGGCCGCCAAGGTGATCGACGAGAGAATGCACCGGAACGCCGTCGCCAGCGTCGTGCTCCTCTCCGACGGGCAGGACACGTACACCGTGCCGAGGCGCGGGGGCTACGGCGGCCGCGGCGACGCCAGCTACGACGCGCTCGTGCCGCCTTCCTTCGCCTACACCGGCGCTGGCGGCCCGTCCGCGCCGGTCCACACCTTCGGCTTCGGGACGGACCACGACGCGGCGGCGATGCACACCGTCGCCGAGGCCACGGGCGGGACCTTCTCCTTCATCGAGGACGAAGCGGCCATCCAGGACGCGTTCGCGCAGTGCATCGGCGGGCTCCTCTCGGTCACCGTGCAGGAGCTGCGCCTCGACATCGCGTGCGTGCACCCGGGCGTGCGCCTCCACGCGGTCAAGTCCGGCAGCTACGGAAGCCACGTCGACGCGGACGGCCGCTCCGCGTCCGTCGACGTCGGCGAGCTCTACGCGGACGAGGAGAGGCGCTTCTTGCTCCTCCTGCACGTGCCGAGGGCCCGACCAGCGGACGTCGACGGCGACGACACGCACCTGGTCAGAGTGGCCTGCGCGTATCGCGACACGGCGACTGGACGGTGCAAGAACGTTGCAGGCGAGGCCAAGGTGCGGCGGCCCTGGGGCCCGGTGGCCTCGGGCGCTCCGCGGAGGTGGACCGCGAGCGCGTCCGGGTGGAGGCGACGGACGGCATCGGGGCGGCCCGTGCGGCGGCGGAGCGCGGCGCGCACGCGGAGGCGGTGGAGATCCTCCGGCACAGGCAGCGGGCCGTGGCGCGGTCCGCCGCGGCGCGGGGGGGGACCCCGCGTGCCAGGCGCTGTCGCGCGAGCTGCGGGAGATGCGCGCGCGCGTGGCGAGCCGGCAGCGGTACGAGCTGTCCGGACGCGCGTACGTGCTCGCCGGGCTGAGCTCGCACGCCCAGCAGCGCGCCACGTCGCGGCAGATGGTGTCCGGTGGCGCGGCGGAAGCGACGACGCGGAGCGGCGAGTCGTCGGCGAGGGAGCGCAGTGTGGCGATCGCTACGGCGGGCCTCACGACGTCGTACATGACCCCGGCGATGCTGGACATGCTGGGCCGGTCGCGGAGGTCGCGTGAGCTGCTGCAGCAACGGCAACAACAGACCAAGGAGCGGAGAAGAACGCTTTGACTTTTGACCAAGCAGGCAAGGGATGTGGTGTAGGCCATCGTTAAGAAGAATTGTTCGTGTGATTAGTGTTGATGTTTTGATTGAAAGGTATTTAGTTCATTATAAATCTGTATGTATATACTTGTCTCCAAACTAAATAGTATAAAATTAGATTAGATCATCCCCACGACTTCGTCTCCAAAATCTTTGGTCATTACGGGCGCGTTTGGTTGGCCGGATGGAAGGCGGCCAAGCTCTACGGATGCAGGCGAGCAGCGTTTGGATGCCTGTTCTCTGCCACGAGCCTGGCCCGACGCATGCAGCGACGTCTCCAGAGCCTGGCTCCCGGGAAACGGATTTGGAATCCGTTTCTGTCGGGCCTGGCCGGCGCGGGCGCAAGATGCGTATGTCTATGAGAGGGCGTATGCACGAGATGGAAAGAAAGCAGGCCAACCAATCATTCTTTGGCTGCACGTGGGTATCCGGATGCAATGCGAACCAAACAGGTGACACTGCATACGTCGAGAGTGGCTCACGGGCGCCTGGCTGCCAGATGCAAGCTTGGCTGCGCAGGGATGAGAACCAATCACGCCCTACATGCGCCGGCGTGACCCGTGAGCGTGACTAGGGATCGGATCATCGGACGCTGATCGTGGCCGCCCGATAGCCACGCCGTGTCAAGGCCCAAGTGGACTCGTGTTTTAGGCCCCTTAGCTTTGGGCCAGGTCGGCTCGGCTTGTTTGTGTGGGCTTCGATTAACGCGGTCGCATAAGCACAAGTCGGTTCGATCGGAAGGATCTGAGATCGTCGGGCACACGTGTCGGCCATCCAGGCGATGCTGCATGAAAATCCCTAGCCATCTCGTGCTATATAAAGCCGCCGCCGCCTATAGTCGTGCACGAAAATCTCTCGTGTTAACCGCAACTTCCATACCATGGCGAGTGCGAGCGCGACCGCCGACCGGTGCGCCATCTGCCTCGGTGACATCCGCCGCGGCCAGGCCGTGTTCGTGGCCGAGTGCTCCCACACCTTCCACCACCGCTGCATCTCCACCAACGTCGCGCGCGGCAACCACGACTGCCCGCTCTGCAAGGTCACGTGGCGCGACCTGCCGGCCGCCATCCCGGCGCCGCCCCGGAAGTACGCCGACGACGAGGAAACGGTGGCGCAGGGCGGCGTTGTCCAGCCGCCGGAGGACGCCGCCGCCGGCTTGGCGGCGGCCGACGTTGGAGAGACGATGGCGCTGAAGACGTACTGCGAGTTCCCGGCCGTCGCGAGGGACGCGCCCCACGAGAACTTCGCGGTGGTCGTGCACGTCAGGGCGCCAGATCAGGCCGGTGATGTCGTCGTCGCGGCCGACGAGGCCCGCGCCCCGCTCGACCTCGTGACCGTGCTCGACGTCAGCGGCAGCATGGAGGGCGCCAAGCTGGCGCTGCTGAAGCAGGCCATGGGATTCGTCATCGACAACCTCGGCCCCGCCGACCGCCTCAGCGTCGTGTCCTTCTCGACCGACGCGCGCCGCGAGATCCGGCTCACGCGTATGTCAGGCGACGGGAAGGCGTCGGCGAAGCGCGCCGTGCAGTCCCTGGTTGCCAGCGGCTGCACGAACATCTACAAAGGGCCTCCTCGTGGCGTCCGAGGTGCTCGCCGGCCGCCGGCGCCGGAACGCCGTGACCAGCGTCATCCTGCTCTCCGACGGGCAGGACAACCAGTCGGGTGTCGGCAGGAACCACCAGCGCCTCGTGCCGCCCCTGTTCAGGGACGCCGACAACAGGCCGGGGCCGATCCACACCTTCGGCTTCGGCACCGACCATGACGTGGTCGCTATGCACACCATCGCGGAGGTGGCGTGTGGCACGTTCGCCTTCGTGGAGAACCAGGAGGTAATCCAGGACTCGTTCGCGCAGTGCATCGGCGGGCTCCTCTCGGTGGCCGTGCAGGGCGCGCGCCTTGCCGTGACGTGCGTGCACCCAGGCGTGCGCGTCCGGGAGGTCAAGTCCGGCCGCTACGGCAACCTCGTCGCCGAGGACGGCCGTACCGCCTCGGTGGACGTCGGCGAGCTGTACGCCGACGAGGAGAGGCGCTTCTTGCTGTTCCTGGATGTGCCAAGAGCGGAAGCTGCAGAAGAGGTTACCAGCCTGATCAAACTGAGCAGCACGTACCGTGATACCTTGACTGGGCGTGCCGTGGATGTCGCCGGCGAAGATGCCATTGTTGAGAGGCCGGTCGAGGTGACCATCCCACAAGAAGCGTCCATGGAGGTGGAGCGGGAGCGTGTCCGCGTGGCCGCCGCCGAGGACATAGCGGTGGCAAGGGCAGCGGCGGAGCGTGGTGAGCACGCGGAGGCCGCACGGATCCTGCAGCGGCGGCGGCTGTCCGTGCTGCAGTCGGCGCCCGGTAGGGCCGGGGCATTCGACGCGCTCGTGGAGGAGCTGCAGGACTTCGGCGCCCGCGTGGAGGACGAGGCTGAGTACGAGAGGACGGGGCGCGCTTGCATGCTCACAGGCATGAGCACGCACGCGCAGCAGCGCGGCACCTTGCTGGCGGTACGGCCAAGATGCGGACGAACATTGCAAACCGCACGCAAATCGACTGGGGGCTGTACGCAACCAAGAAGGCCAAGCACATGGTGGTTAAGTCGTGTAAGCTGCGGCAGGAGCAGCGGCAGCAGCCGCCGCTACTGCAGCCGACGACGTCGGTGACAACGAGGAGCAAGGCGAAGAAGGCGCGTGAGCAGCAGACGTCGTCGTCGCCGTCGCCGAAGAAGAGGAAAGGATCAGGGGAGCAATAGCAGCAACTAGTGAACTGATGGCGTGAAAGAGCTTGGGATTACTGCTTCGAGCTGGTGCAATATAATTCTTAGGGGTCAATTATAGGTTGGTTTATATGCATAACATGGTTTCTTTAAATTTGTAATAAAAAATAGTCTAAATATGCTTATAGCTAGGTCAATTAGGCTGGAGCATGGTTCCTTTAAATTTGTTTTAAAAAGACTGAGAGTGAATAATTTAGATTTCTCAGCAGGAAGTAGTGGTAACGAAGTACCAGGACTTGATCGTGGTTTTATGCTTCTTATAGTTGCTGTTTTCTGAGATTCGATGTGCTTGCGCCTTGTCCGCCCACTTTGAATGATCTTTCAAGATTTTCCAGCAATGCAAGAAGGGGAAACTACGGTGGTGATTGTCTTCAGTTCAGACTCGAACATTTTTAATGCATTAGTTTGCTGTAAAGCGGAATAACATATGAATGCATGAGAACTAGAAAAAATGATAGACAAAGACAATTGGAACGGCGAAGGGAGTATAATCTATATAATCTAACCTTGTCATCAGTAGACAATCCATTTTGATTTCTAGCCTAAATCCTCGAAACACATCCAGTAAATATGTTCATATCACGTTGTATAGCAGACCACCGGTTCATTCGAGAGAGCATTGCGAGTTAGTAGAAATGAATTCGGGGCATGGAAATAATCATGTACTCCCACCATTTCAAATTATAAGGCATTTCAAGAATTTTGAGGAGTCAAAGTTTTTTAAATTTATAATCAAATTTATATAGTAAAATAATAACACTTGTGACACCGACTAAGTATCATTAGATTTTTCATTAATTATATTTTCATCGTATACCTATTTGATGTTATAAATTTTTATAGTTTTTTTTATAATTTTGATCAAATTTGAAAATATTTGGCTCTCTAAAATTTTTGAAATAGCTTATTGTCGGTGCTAGAACTGGCGGTCCTAGCACCAACGAGTGAATTTGTGGTGCGTGTTCCCAACTCGGATGGTGTACAAGATGAACACAAGGATTTATCTTGGTTCGGGCAAGAGAAGGCCCTACGCCCGGTGAGGGGGGAGGAGTTCTTGTATTATCTTGCACCGAAGTGCTCGTAGGTAGGGTGTACAAGCAGTGAGAGAGGGACGGGGCCCCAAGTCTCGTGATGATTGAGGAGGATGCCAATACCGAGCTTGTATTTGTGCCTCCTATCTAAGGGTCTCTGCCTTCCCCTTTTATAGCCGCAAGGGGAAGGCAGGGCCTTACAAGAGGTGGTCATGCTCGTGGGCCGGGTCACGGGCTTCGCCCTCCCTCGGACGGTGCTCCGGCGTGGGCCGGCAGCCCCGGACCGGTGACGAGGCAGCGGCGACGCCGCCTTGCCCCTCGTTGTCCGGAATGACGGACGTCCCCGTTGGAGTCGGTGGAGTGCGTCGGAGGGGGCGCCAGAGGCCTGTAGCTTTGACCCGCATGGAGGCCGAGGCTCGGGCGGCCTCGGAGCTTGTCGCCGCACGGAGAGTGGTTGGGACAGCCGTGACCGGTCGCCGGGCATAGGGTCGCCCATCCCGGGCTCGAGCTCACAGGATGGATTGTTGGTTGACTGGAGGGGGTGTCCAGCCCACTTCCGTCTGGGGGGTGACGCCGGCCGCCGTGGCCTTGGCGTGTTGGGTGGCGCCCGGGGTTCCGGCGATGGGACCGGGCGGAGGGGTTAGGCGGCACGATTGCCCCACCGTGGGCGGGCGTGGCCTCCATCGTGGAGACCGCGTAAGCATGATTGCCGTCGTGGGTCGTGGACGGGCGATGCCCATCCCCCGCCAGAACATGGAGCGCTCCCGACACGGGCGATGGTGGATATGCGTCAAGTCGGTGGTACGGCCTTTGACTGCAGGCGACGCGCGCCCGCCCGAGGCCTTGGTTGGGGGGGCTCGGGCGGGACGGAGAGTGGAGGCTCGTCCGAAGGCCCTGGCTGGGGCTCGGGCGAGGCGGAGAATCGGCGCTCGTCCGAGCCCCTCGGTGAGGTAGGCTCGGACGGGTCGTGGGCCGCGGCGTCCGCTCCGGCACGTGGGCTTAGGTAGTGGAATTGGGAGGCCTGCCGGGCCGAGGTTCTGCGTTTGTTGGGCTTTCCTTAAGGGGCCCTTATTTTGGTCCCCGACAGTAGCCCCCGAGCCTCTGAAGGAGTGGGAGCACTCGTTCGGAGGCTGAGGTCGTGCTTCCTTGGTTGCCATCGATACTTTCCGCGGGGGTCTGAGCGGCCCGGCCGGGTAGTCTCCCGAGGCTTCGGAGGAGTTTGGGGGACTCCTTCGAAGGCTTGCATTTAGTTTGCACGACGTGGCTTTTGAGGCTTGTCTCGAGAGCTGTGTTATCCGGTGGGGGCGCGCGAGCGCACCCGCCGGGTGTAGCCCCGAGGCCTCGGGCGAGTGAGGGCACTCGTCCGAGGGCTTGTGCGTCTTTTTGGTGGACAGATAGCCCGTCTTTGCCGAGCCCCCGGGCCCGTCGGCTCGTCGGGGGGGTTCGGCTGGGTTTTTAGGGTGTTTTCCCAAATTGGTTTGCTCGTTGGGGAAGCCCAGAGCCCCTCGTAGCGACGAGGGGAACCAAATTGAGACTCCCGGCGGTTTCTTACGCACCTCGGCTTCCCTTCCCGAGGGGAGGAGGGTGGACTTCGTCGTGCTATCGTCGACGAGTGTCGAACACGACTAGATCCGGTGAGCTGTTAGCGGGAGAATCCAAGTGAACCGCCCTCGTGCCCCATTCGCTAGGGGTTGGCTGGGCCGGAGGCGCGGTTCATAAGAGCCCGCACGGTATGCCGAGGTGGGGCTCGGGTCCCTGGCCCCGCCGGTCCCGAGGGCTCGGTGCTCTCCCACGCGGGATCCCCCTACTGGCTGCCGTGTTGGCCTCGGATCTTTGCAAGGACGGCCCCTCGCCGGGGGGGGCCGTATGAGGCCGCCCCGAGCTGCCCTCGACTCTGCCGCCCCGGGGTGGCCGTCGAACCCTTAGATGGGCCAGCCTGCGAACCCCTGGGTCTTAAGTGGGCCGTCGCCCTGGCTCCTTCGTGGAGAAGGATCTCCTGTTTCGCCTTAACGTGGGGCGTGGGCGGCGTTTTTCAGCGGCGGCCGGGATGCGGGCGCAAGGCGAGCGGTGGCGGGCCCCACTTTCTCCGTCATGGCGCTTTGCCGTGTGCACGCGCCCGCGGGTCCCACGGAGGATGTGATGTGCGGCGCTGCGCCTCCCGCCGTGGCCACGGGCGGTGGCGAGGCCCGGTTCCGTGGCCCGGATCTTTGTGAGGGTGTGCCGGTAAACGGTGTACGGCGCGGCGAAGTCCGTGGGCGGCCGCCGCCAGGCGCCGGCGCCTCGGGTCGTGCGTAGTGTGCAATCGAGTGGGCGATCGTGGGTTGATACGCACTTAATGCAAAGAGGGGGGAGCGCGTGGGGTATAAATACGTGCGGCGGCCGTGTTGGCCTTTCCTTCGTATTCTGCCGCTGCTCTTTGCCTTTGCTCTCCCCCCGCCCGGAGAAGCCTCTTGAGCTCGCCGGAGAGGGAAAAGAAGAGAGATTTCCGTGCCGCCCTCCTTGCTCGATTCCGCCTTCGCGATGGCACCCAAGGCCGATGTTGTTGGCGTGGCGGATTGGGAGTCCCGCTCCCGTGACGGAGGCGGAATCGGGCGGCGCTGGTGGAGAAGGGGCTCTGAGCGCCGGAACAACTTCCGGCGGCCGGAGTGGGATCGTGCCGCCGCCGGACGACAGTATCCGCGCCCTCCGCCGGGGTACGCCGTGAGCTTCACGCCGTTCCACGAGCGCGGGCTCGGGATGCCGGTGGGCGTTTCCTGCGTGCGCCCCCGGGAGCACTACGGCTGGAGCTCCACAACCTCGCCCTAATCGCATCTCCCACGCGGCCGTCTTCATGGCACCTTGTGTGAGGGCTACCTCGGCGCCGACGCCCACCGGGACTGTGGCTCTACTTCTTCTAAGCTACCTTGTTTCTGAAATCTCGCCCGGGCGGAGAAAGAGAAGGGAAGGAGCCGAGAGAGAGAGGGGGAAGAGGTTGGCCGTCCGGGGCCGGTAGTCGCGACGCTGCATTGCTGCGATCCAAGCACCGCAGGACTATATCCCGGCGAGGCTCGCCAACCGAACCGTGGTTGGCACAGCAAGTGGTTCTACCTCCGCAACGATGGTGGCCACCACTTTGCCTATACCGGGAAGGTGTTCGACTCGAGCCGCCGTCGCGGGCGGACGGAGCCGATCCCCGAGAGGGTGACCCGCGAGGAAGGTGTTTACCGCCCGGGCGCGCTGACCAAGGAGGGTTTGGACGCCTCGGCGGTGATCGCCGGCTTCCACAAGCGGCACGTATCGCCGCTCATGCATCGGCGGTACGCGTTGTTCGACATGCGGCTCGGCAAGCCCCCGGGAGGGACCCGGATGGCGGCCGAGGACCTTGGGTTCACCGAGGTCCTTGATCGGACGGGGGGCAAAGCGGCATCGGTGGAGCATTCGCAGATTGCTCAAAATCCCGATGCGGCCCGACAAAGGGCTACATTGGTCTGGTAAGACCCGTTCCTCCGTTTTTGTTGCGCGTTCGTTCCTCTTCTTCCTCTTCCCCACACTAACCCTCGGCCGTCGTCGCCGTAGGGGCTCGCGGAGAGGCCGAGGCCGTCGAAGCCTGTCGCCGCCAAGGGAGAAGGCGGCCAACCCTTGGCACGCGGAGGCGGAGAAGCGTAAGAAGGAGAGCGCCTGCGGCGCGCAACGCCCATAGCGTAAGGAGAGGAGGACTGTCTTGGCTGCGGCGGCGCTGTGAGCTTGAGAGGGTCTCCCTTTGGCGGAGACGCCGTCGGGACACCACCGAGGGCCGACGACGACGGCGATGGTGGGGGGAGTGGGACGAGGACGAATTGGGCCGGGCCAGGGGGTTGGATCCTCCGGAGGTGACGTCGCGGCGCCGGGCGGTCAGTAGTTCGTCGCCGGGCCGCCGTCCGGAAGGGCGGGGGGAGCTGCCTCTCAAGGCCGCGGACTTGGGGCCGCTTGATGCCTCCAGGCCGGGACGTCCCCGGGGAGGGAGTCGTGGCGTCACGGGGAAGGAGGTCGCCGAGCCCCCCCCGCGGAGGCCCGAGTCCCCACAACGGCCAGCGTCGGCGGAGGCGGTCGGAGGCCTGGAGGGACGCCTCGGCCGTCGTCAGCGGTCGTCCGGCGCCCGACATTTCCGCCGTCGGGCGGGTCCCGGTCTGAGCTAAGATCAAAGTGCGCGGGTAAGTGGTGTCCACACCTTGCCGTCGATCTCGACGTTCGCTCTTTTTTCCGCCCGCTAACTTCCGCCTTGTCCCCATCCGCAGCTTGAAGCGCACGGCCGCGGTGGACGCGGCCCCCCTTGCCCCTCGGAAACAGCTAAGGCGGGGGGTCGGAAGCGCGGATCTCGGTTCCACCGTCGAGCCGACGGTCGGGACTGAGGAGAGGGAGAAGGTCGCCGAGGAGCCGCCGTCCGCGGAGCGGTCCCCTCGCAGGGCGGAAGAGAGGCGGCGCAGCGCGGGCAGCGAGGAGACCGGGGCGTGCCGTGGCGCCTGGTCGAGGAGCCGGCTCCGCCCGGGGTACCGCCGGGACGGCGGAGGCGCCCAGCGGGGGAGGACGACGTGGTGATCCCGGGCCGTGTCGGCCCGGGTAGGCTCCTCGGTGTCGCCCGAGGCATGGAGGAGGAGCGTGGTGGCTGCTACCGCCGTCGTGGCTATGACCGAAGCCGGAGCCCGGCCTTGGCCCTTCACAAGCCGTGGGCTAACGGGGCGGGTGCTAAGACCGCCCGAGAGAGAGAAAAAGAGGATGCGCAGTGACCGAGGCGCCAGAGTGGGTGCCACGGCCTCGGCTGGGAGCGTCCGGCGAGCAACCCGCCGGGAGCCTACCTTGCCCGGAGAGCCGGCCGCCGCAGGGGCCCCTGGAAGGCGGGGGGCCTTTGCGCGGATGACGCCAAGGAGGGGAGGATGCAGGTGAGCGTGGCGGACGCGTCGACAAGCATGAGAAGGCCGCCCGGACCATTGTGTCGGGTTGTGCTGGAGCTCCCTTGGCTTCGGGTGAGTGAACTTTCAGCCCTCCTTCCTCCGGGGAGCGTCTTCCCGGCGACTGATCGGCCGAGAGCGTGTGTTGCGGGATTTGGCGCGGACGCCGGCCGGGAAGTCGGAGGTTCTCCGCGCGTCGGCCGGCCTTCACGACCAGTTCCTTCGCGCGAAGGGGCCTGGTTGCCAGTGACGACGGGCCGTGTCGGAGAAGGACGCCGGAGCTCGAGAAGCTCCGCCTTCTCGTCTCCCAGCTACAGGCCGAGGCCACGACGGCGCGCGAGGACGCTACCCTCGCCAGAGGACGCCGGGCGGGCCACGCTAGAACCTTGACCAGCTCGGACGGAGAAGGAGGCGATGGTCGCCGAGGCCTCGCGCCGGGCGGACTCCATCAAGTCCCCGTCCGACAAGCTGGGAGGCCCGGAGGCCGAGCGCCGGGCCCGGGCGAGGAGTACCCAAGGCGGGAAGGACGCAGCCTTGCAGGGGATCGGCGAGAACGAGACCCTTCGCGGCCAACTGCGAGGTAAGAGCCGCGATCGGGTCTTCATGCTCGTGGCACACCCTCCGAGGGCCTAACTCTCGGGTTTTTGCGGATCTGCAAGGCGGGGTGACGGAGCTGGAGGGGAGCCTCTCCGCGTCGCAAGCCGCCTATAACTCCGGCGCAGGCGAGCTTGAGACCCCGACGCGGGGAGGCCACGGCCGGTCGCCGCGGTGGAGGCCGAGGAAAGCCGGGCGGCAAAGAACTTGATGTCGCGGCTGGCGGCGGTGCCGCGGTGGGTGGAGGCGCGCGGCGCTGGAGTCCTCCCGAGTCGGCGTGTCGACACGCCGCGCCGACCATGTCCCACTACCGGCTCGACCTCCCTCGGATCGCCGAGGGGCTCGTCGTGGCCGAAGAGGAGATGGGGCACGAGACCGATGTCTTTGGCCCAACTCGTCGAGGAGGCCGAGAGGAGCGGGGCTCCCCGCCGCACTTGGTGGCTACTTTGCGCCCGCCCGTCGTCTCCACTCCTCCGGAGGAGCTGACGGCGAGGCCGCGGTCGCCGAGGTCGTGTCCGCCGAGGTTGCGGACGCTGGTGCCGGAGGCCCCGAGGTCGTGGATGTTGCTGCCCAAGACGTTGGTGGCCGGATGCCCCTCAAGATTCTCGGCAGGCCGGCCCAAGTGCCCATGTAAATAAAAAGTTTATGTTGATTTTGTTTTTATGAGACGCTTTGTGAATCGGCCCTTTGTTGAGGCTCTATGCTTTTTAATCTTGGCTTTTTCGTTATCTCTCGCCTTTCCTTCCGTTTGTATTCGCTACTTGGTTCTTGCGAGGATGCTTTGCGCCGGGGGGTCGCTCTTTTCACCGAGGGGAGGGGACGGCGCGAGTAGACGCCTCGCCCCGTTGCCCTTCCATAGTCGGCGACCTCCTCGCGGCACTTAAGAGTCATTCTTTTGGTGAGGGTGGCGAGTGGAGGCACCGTGGCGCTCGGCGTAGGTGACCTCGCGGCTCGGTCGTCCTTGGCCTCGGGATGACCCTTGGTCGTGCCTTTTCCTAAGTATGCGAAACCGGGATCGTAAAGTCTACTTAAAGGTAGCCGGGGAAAACGAAAAAAGATTTCGAGAAAGATTTTTTTGAGGGTGCTTTCCGGGAGGGTGTTCCCCCTTTCTAGCCCCCGAGGGAGGCTTGGTTTTGGTGAGCCAAAAGCAAGTCTCATTGAGCCCCTACCGGGGACGTAATCTTTGCGACTTGGAAAAACGTCCAAGGACTTAGTTTTATTTAGCCAATGATACAAAGCGTATGTACAATGCTTGGAATTTCTAGGGGTAAAAGCGACGTAGGCTGTTGGATGTTCCAAGCGTTGTTGAGGATCTCGCCATCCTCGTTGGCGAGCTCGTATGTGCCCGGCTTGAGGACTTCGGCGACGATGAAGGGGCCCTCTCGAGGCGGCGTGAGCTTGTGGCGTCCTTTGTTGTCTTGGCGGAGACGGAGCACCGAGATCACCTTCCACGAGGTTTCGGGTCCGGACTCGTCGGTCGTGGTAGCGTCGGAGGGGGCTGCGGTATCTTGCCGAGTGTAGGAGGGGGCGGCCCCCCGGCTTCCTCAAGCATGTCCAGCGAGTCCTCCCGAGTCACTTGGTTGCGGGCCTCGTCGTAGGCTTTTAGCCTCGGCGATCCAAATCCAGTCGGTAGGCAAGATGGCTTCGGCGCCGTACACCGGGAAGAAGGGCGTGAAACCGCCGCTCTGGCTGGTCGTTGTCCCGAGGCTCCAGAGGACCGGGGAGTTCCTCGAGCCACCTTTTGCCGAACTTGTCGAGCTTGTTGAAGATCCGAGGCTTGAGCCCTTGTAGTATCATCCCGTTGGCCCGCTCTACCTGCCCGTTCGTGCAGGGGGGTGCGCGACCGAGGACCGCACGACGCGTATCTGGTGCTTATCGCAGAAGTTTCGAATTTCGCCCCGTGAACCGGGTGCCGTGGTCGGTGATGATTGAGTTCGGGACTCCAAAGCGGTGGATGATATCGGTGAAGAAAAGCACCGCCTGCTCGGACCGAATGTTGGTGACGGGTGCGCTTCGATCCACTTGGAGAACTTGTCGATGGCGACGAGCAGATGGGTGAAGCCCCGGGGGCGCCTTCTTGAGGGGTCCTACCGGATCCAAGCCCCACACGGCGAAAGGCCACGTGATCGGGATGGTGCAGGCGCTGAGCCGGCAGGTGCGTCGACGAGCGTATCATCGACATCCTTCGCAGTGCGTACTACCTCGGTGGCGTCGGCGATCGCGGTCGGCCCAGTAGAAACCCTTGTCGGAAAGCGTTGCCGACGAGGGGAGCGGGGCGGCGTGGTGGCCCAGACACTGCGTGGATCTTGTGGGCTAGGGCGAGGCCCTCCTCGGCCCGTGATGCATCGCTGCAGGACTCGAGGGGCTTCGCTTGTAGAGTTCGTCCCGATGACGACGAAAGACTTCGCTCTTCTTGCGGTGCTGGCTTGGTTGATGTCCTCGGGGAGGACTCCCCGGATGATCCGGTCGAGGAGTGGCTTTCTCGATCCGGTTTGGGGTCGACCTCCGGATTCCCCGTCGATCTCCATGACCTCGGCATTTGATGCCGAGGATGCCTCGGAAGTTGAGGGGGCCTTGGACGGGCCTCCAGCCCCCGACGGGGGGTTGGAACGATCCTCTGAGTCCTCCTCTTGCCCCCCGATCGTGACGGAAGGAGCTGCGAGGTCTTTGGTGAAGACGCCGGGGGGAACCGGGCTCTTCCAAATGGCGATCTTGGCGAAGTTCGTCGGCGGCCTCGTTGTGCCTCCGGACGACGTGGTTGAGCTCGAGGCCGTCGAACTTGTCCTCCGAGGCGCGCACTTCCTTGCAAAGACGCATCCATCTTGGGGTCGTGGCAGCTTGAGTCTTTCATGACTTGGTCGATGACGAGCTGCGAGTCCCCTCGGACGTCGAGGCGCTTGACGCCAAGTTCGACGGCGATCTTTAACCCGTTGAGCAGGCCTTCGTACTCTGCCATATTATTCGATGCTGGGAAGTGAAGGCGGATCACGTACCGCATGTGCACCCTGAGGGGAGAGACGAAGAGGAGGCCGGGCGCCGGCTCCGGTCTTCATTAAGGACCCGTCGAAGTACATCGTCCAGCACTCCGCCTGGAGCGGGAGCGGCGGCAGCTGGGTGTCAGTCCATTCCGCGAGGAAGTCGGCCAAGACCTGAGATTTGATGGCCTTCTTTGGCGCATAGGAGAGAGTCTCCCCCATGAGCTCGACGGACTACTTGGCAACCCGCCCGAGACCTCCCGATTACGGAGGATTTCTCCCAACGGAAGGACGAGACCACCGTCCACGGGGTGGGCGTCGAAGTAGTGCCGGAGCTTGCGCCGAGTCGGGACCACCGCGTAGAGCAGCCTCGGATCTGCGGGTAGCGGATCTTGGTCTCGGACAGCACCGCTAATGAAGTAGGCGGCCGTTGGACCGGCAGGCGTGGCCCTCCTCCCCGCCTTTCGACGACGATGGTTGGCCGACCACACGGGTGGTCGCGGCGACGCACAAGAGGAGGGGTTCACCTTCGGCGGGCGGGGACGAGGATCGGGCAATGGTGAGGGCAGTCTTGAGCTTGTCGAGGGCCTCCCGGGCCTCTTGGTCCAGAGAAGCGCTCGGACTTTCTCGGGGGAGGCGTCTGAGGGGGCGAGGCCCTTCTCGCCGAGTCGTGAGATGAAGCGGCCGAGGGCCGCCAGGCAGCCCATGACTCGTATGACGCCCTTCAGGTCCTTGACCGCCCCCATGCTCGTCACCGCAGTCACTTTCTCCGGGTTGGGCTCGATGCCGCGTTTGGAGACGATGAACCCGAGGAGCATGCCGGGGAACCCCGAAGACGCACTTCTCGGGGTTGAGCTTGACGCTTTTGGCCTTAAGACACCGGAAAGCGATCTTGAGGTCGAGATGAGGTCGTCGCCCTTTTTGTCTTGACTACGATGTCGTCGACGTAGGCCTCTACGGTTTCGCCGATGTGGTCGCCAAAAACGCCTAGCATGCATCGTTGGTACGTGGCCCCTGCGTTCCTAAGCCCGAAGGGCATCGTCTAAATAACGATTACATGCCGAACGGGGTGATGAAGGACGTCGCGAGCTGGTCGGACTCCTTCATCTTTATTTGGTGGTAGCCGGAATAAGCATCAAGGAAGGATAAGAGCTCGCACCCGAGGTGGAGTCGACTATCGATCAATACGTGGTAAGGGAAAAGGGACTTTCGGACATGCTTTATTTAAGCTAGTATAGTCTACACACATCCTCCATTTCCCACTCTTCTTCCTAACCAAGCATGAGATTAGATAACCACTCGGGGTGGAACACCTCCTTGATGAATCCAGCCCCGCCAAGAGCTTGTTCACCTCCTCGCCCGATGGCCCTGCGCTTCTCCTCGTCGAATCGGGCGCGATCATTTGCTTCACCGGTGCGGACCCGGCCCGGATATCAAGGGAGTGCTCGGCGACATCCCTCGGAATGCCCCCGGCATGTCCGAGGGACTCCACGCAAAGATGTCGATGTTCGCGCGGAGAAAGTCGACGAGCACGGCTTCCTATTTAGGGTCGAGGGAGTCACGGATCTTCACCGTCTTGCCGGACGAGGTGGAGGGGTCGGCGGGACCTCCCTTACCCCATCGGACGGCTCGAAGGTGCCGGCGTGGCGCTTGGAGTCGAGAGCCTCGGAGACGGCCATGGCCTCGGCATGCTCGATGGCCTCCACGTCACAGTTGAACGCGTGCTCGTAGGAGGAGCCAACGGTGATGACGCCGTTGGGGCCTGGCATCTTGAGGAGGAGGTACGTATAGTTCGGGACCGCCATGAATTTCAGCAGACGCTGGGCGTCCGAGTATGCCGTGGTAGGTTCCTCGGAAGTCAACCACGTCGAAGGTGATGACCTCCTTGCGGTAGTTTGATGGTGTCCCGAAGAAGACGGGAGGTCAATCGCCCGAGGGGCCAGGCTCGCTTGCCCGGCACAATGCCCTGAAAGGGAGAGATGGAGGGTCGGAGGTGCGGGCGCTCCACCCCCAAGAGACCGAGGGTGTCGGAGTAGAGGATGTTGAGGGGCGCCGCCATCCATCGCACCTTGGTGAGCCGAGCGTTGCCGATGACGGGACCCACCACGAGTGGGTATCTCCCGGGGGTTTGGTGCGAGGGCGGGTGGTCGTCGGGGCCATAGGTAATGGCCTTGGCCGACCATGGTAGGTACCGCGGCGTGGCGGGGTGCACCGAGAAAACCTCTCGCCGCGCTTGATCCGTCGTGGTGAAAGATTTCTTTGGGAGGCCCCCGATGATCATGAAGACATCGTGGATCTTCGGGGAACCCGTCATCCTTGTCTTCTTCCTCCTTCTTCTTCTTCTTTTTGTCCTCGGGCGGGGGGAGCTTTTGGTAGAATCGGCAGGCCAAGTCACACTCCCCCATGGTGTGCTTGACGGGGAATTCATGGAAGGGGCAAGGCTTCTTGAGCATGTCGTCGAACGCCCGGGCCCAGGGGGGGCCTCGGGGTGCCTTGCGGTCGGCCGCGGCCGACGAGATCGCCCCTCGGAGTCTTCCTCCTTTTTGCCTTGCTTCCCCCTCCGCTTGCCCCTCTTGCTCTTCTTCTGGTTGCGGATTGCTGCACCGCTGGCTTCTTCATTCTTCCGCTTGTCCTTGTCGTTGGCGCCGCGAAAGATGGCTCCCCACGCCTCCTCACCGGAGGCGAATTGTGGCCACCTCAAACGGCTCGTTGGCGGTGGAGGGCATCTTCCGTCCCGGTTTGTGGACCCGGCTCCTTGCAGGTCGTCCCGTCGAGGAACGCAGCCGATGATAGCGGTATCGGCCACGTTAGGCAGCTCGGTGCACTTCTTGGAGAAGCGGCGGATGAAGTCACGAAGCGACTCGTCGGGCTTCCGGCGGCATTTGCGGAGATCCCGAGAATTCCTGGGCGCATACGTGCCACGAAGTTCCCCACGAAAACCTTGACCAGATCGGTCCGGTCAAAGATCGTGCGGGCGGGAAGGTGCTCCGGCCGAGGCCCGAGCGGCGTCGCCAGTGAAGGGAAGGTTGCGGATGATGATCTCGTTGCCGTCCCGCCCGCCACCGGGCAGCGCGAGGCGGTAATCGTTGAGCCAAACCCCGGGGTTCGTCTCGCCCAGTATTTGGTGAGGTTGGCGGCTGCGGAACCGGAGGGGAATCGAATCGTCGCGGATCTCCTCGGCTGAAGGCACGGGCCCCGGGGTCCGCGTCTGCCGCCGCGTCCTGGTATTTGCCACGCCCCGCCGCCTTGGCGGGGGCGGGCGTTAAATCGCCCCAAGGCTCGCCTCTCTCACGATGTTGCGTGCGTCACCGTCGTTGAGGTCGCCACGGTTGTCTGGATACGTTCGCGAGCCGGCTTCGCGAGGGATCCTCGTGGGATGAAGGCCTCGCGCTCCTCCCGGGAATGCCCGGGTTCCTCGTCCTTGCGCGCGCCGGCGCGGTGACGAGCTCTCGCCCTGTTGGATTGCGGCGGTCTCGATGAGGTCTCGAGTCGCCGCGGACGCGGGGCGCTCCGGGTGGAGGGCTCCGGCATTGACCGGAGTAGAAGGCCGAACCGCAACGTTTGGCTTGCACGCAGGAAGACGGGAGGATGCTCGCCCCCTCGTCGTTGACTATCCTCGCTGGACGTCGCGGGCGTCTTTGCCCGCTGCGGGCTTGGGTTGAGCGGCGCGCGGTGGCCTTGCTCGAGCGGCGTCTATCCTTTGCCGTCAGCGAAGACGGTCGTGGTCAAGCTTGGCCCCGAGGTCGCGGATCCGCTTCGACGGTGGGTCGATGTGGCTCCCGAGGCGTGGCTGCTGGATCCTCCGCCCCGGGTGGCCGCATGTGGCGGGGTCCGCTCCCCCCGTGGTCGAGAGGCTCCGGATCCACGGGTGGCGCCCGCCGAGGCGGGCGCGGGGCGTGCCTAGGGTCACGATCCCGATCTCCATCGCCGCTGCCGCGGCCGCCGGCGCCGAGATCACGAGCCTCCACGTGGAAGCACTCGCGGCGTCGGGTCGCATATGTCGCCCGGGAGTCGGAGTCGGGTAACCGGCGGCGTGTGCTCGGATGAACCCCGGGTTCCGCGCACTCGAGGTGGGCGCCGGATCGGGTGGGTGTAGCGCGTGCCGGAGTGGCGCCGCTGCTCCCCTCGACGATCGTACTCCTCGTAGGCATGGGCGGATCCGTCGGGGATGTTTGCGTCGGGGTGCCTGTGGAGCGCCGCCGACGGCGGGGGGGACGCCTCCGGGCTCCCATGGTGGTGGAGACCAACGCCGTGGTACGTGATGGCGGGCGCTGGGCCATGCCAAATGGCTGGCGTGGTGGCGACGGCGGCTGGCGGCCCCTACGGGCGGGTGTCGCCCAGCCACGCGCCGAAAAGATCTTCGTGAAGACCGCCGGCGTCGTCGGTGCGTCCGCCGAGTGCGGCGGGAACGAGCGCCGTGGTGCCTCCTGCGCCGGACCGGTGTCGAAAGTCCGGGGGGCTCGTCGGAAGGCCCTCGAACCCCGGTCGGGAGGAGTTCCATGTCGTCGCTGGACCCTGGCCGACACGAACTCAAGCTCACCGAACCGGATCGGGGTCCCCGGCTCCGGGGCCGGAGTGGAGAGGAGTTGGGGGTGAGAAGTCGCCCGGCGTCGTCACGCTGGCTGGGCCATCCGGAGGTTTGGCGGGAAAAGAGGCGAAACACGCACGAGCCCCTACCTGGCGCCAAGAATCGGTGCTAGAACCGGCGGTCCTAGCACCAACGAAAGTGAATTTGTGGTACGTGTTCCCAACTCCGGATGGTGTACAAGATGAACACAAGGATTTATCTTTGGTTCGGGCAAGAGAAGACCCTACGCCCAAAGTGAGGGGAGGAGTTCTTGTATTATCTTGCAACCGAAGTGCTCGTAGGTAGGGTGTACAAGCGTGTGAGAGAGGGACGGGGCCCCAAGTCTCGTGATGATTGAGGAGGATGCCAATACCGAGCTTGTATTTGTGCCTCCTATCTAAGGGTCTCGCCTTCCCCTTTTATAGCCGCAAGGGGAAGGCGGGGGCCTTACAAGAGGTGGTCATGCTCGTGGCCGGGTCACGGGCTTCGTCTCCTCCTCGGGACGGTGCTCCGGCGTGGGCCGACAGTCCCGGACTGTGACGAGGCAGCGCGACGTCGCCTCCTTGCCCCTGTTGTCCGGAATGACGGACGTCCCTGTTGGAGTCGGTGGAGTGCGTCGGAGGGGGCGCCAGAGGCCTGTAGCTTTGACCCGCATGGAGGCCGAGGCTCGGGCGGCCTCGGAGCTTGTCGCCGTACGGAGAGTGGTTGGGACAGCCGTGACCGGTCGCCGGCACGATGGTCGCCCATCCCGGGCTCGAGCTCACGGGAGGATGGACCGTTGGTTGACTGGAGGGGTGTCCAGTCCACTTCCGTCTGGGGTGACGCCGGCCGCCGTGGCCTTGGCGTGTTGGGTGGCGCCCGGGGGTTCCGCGATGGGACTCGGGCGGAGGGGTTAGGCAGCACAGTGCCCCACCGCGGGCGGGCGTGGCCTCCATCGTGGAGACTGCGTAAGCATGATTGCCGCCGTGGGTCGTGGACGGGCGATGCCCATCCCCGCGAGAACATGGAGCGCTCCCGACACGGGCGATGGTGGATATGCGTCAAGTCGGTGGTACGGCCTTTGACTGGCGACGCGCCCCGCCCGAGGCTTTGGTTGACGGGGGCTCGGGCGGGGACGGAGAGTGGAGGCTCGTCCGAGGCCCTGGCTGGGGGGCTCGGGCGAGGCGGAGAATCGGCGCTTCGTCCGAGCCCTCAGTGAGGTAGGCTCGGACGGGTCGTGGGCGTGCGTCCCGCTCCGCACCGTGGGCTTAGGTAGTGGAAGTGGGAGGCCTGCCGGGCCGAGGTTCTGCGTTTGTTGGGCTTTCCTTAAGGGGCCCTTATTTTGGCCCCCCC
The DNA here is from genome assembly GCA_015844335.1 of Chrysopogon serrulatus. Classification (NCBI taxonomy): domain Eukaryota; kingdom Viridiplantae; phylum Streptophyta; class Magnoliopsida; order Poales; family Poaceae; genus Chrysopogon; species Chrysopogon serrulatus. The sequence continues at coordinate 47,224 of JADLZL010006463.1, forward strand.
GACACTTATAATTTGGAATAGAGCGAGTACTATTCTTTTCCAATTTCCAGTACATTCTAGGTGATTGATCAACACCTTGTACTGGATCCAAACTCACATTGAGCCAAGCTGAGACCACGTTTCGTCCTCCTCAACACTGAAGTACTTGAACCTTTTCTGGTTCGATTGCACAGATGAAAATACCACATCATTGGTGTGTACGGTCGCTGTTGGTGGTTCACTGGCAAGTGAAGCCTCTGAAAAAAAAAAAAAAAACCCACGTGTAATCAGGCCCGTGAATCCGCCACAGTAGATGTGACAAACAAGCAAAAAATAATTATGAGAAGCGTGTGCTCGGACTCAGATTAAAAAATCACTGATATGGAACAATTGTGTATCTACTGACATGGAAAAACTCCACACACAAAAATAAATGTTATCTGAAGTCTGAAGATTGGTACAGTTGGAGCAGCAGTTGGAATTTTCAGCTCAATATGGTTAGCAGTCAGTTCAAATGCAGAGTGAATGTATTATCAGCGAGTGAATGGTTTATTAACATGGAGTGACTGAACACAGAATCTAATCTGAACTTCAATATAACCACACTACTTTCTCTTGACAACAACAAAAAATTAGCAGTAAAATCACTTGTGCCTGTTACTGATATCTTATCTACTACATCACCGTGCTGCCTCAAATAAATTGAAATCAATCTCACAAATTTGAGCGCTACCACCCATCACGGATGTCAATTGCCAAAGAAAATTGCACCGCACATCTAACGAACATTTAAAAAATAATAATGAAAGGTAGACGCCCCTGGTATTCTGCTTATCAAAGAACGTGACCTTTTTATGCAAATCGAGAAAATCCCTGAATCCCTATTACACCTATACATAACACATTGTCCACATGAGACTGGACCGAGCCTTAGACTTATGCTTTGGTGTAGGACTTTGCTGTTCAAGGTCTCGTTCTCGTCGCCATCGCCGTCGCGCGAGCTACTATCGTCGTGTGCTCCGGTCGTGTTTGGTCCAAGGGTTTCTGAGTCGTGTCGAGTCACGTATGGATGTTGTGGCGTGTCATCTGTCAATGTTGTTTCTGCCGGTTGAAGCCGTGCATGTTATTGTTGTGTGTGTGTACGCGCGTCGTCGTCGCAGCGCACATGGACGTGTTTGATGTTACGATTAATGGTTAAATAAAAATAAACGGTTTTCTTTATACGTTTGTTCTATTTTTCAGAATATACTAATTTACGTGATTCGACAAAATTTTGACCTACAGTAGAAGATACTCGTAGGTTTGTCAAATCAGCGCTAAAAAACACTTATGGTTTGGAAGACAAAAATAAATAAACAAATAAAACTATGAAAATATAGTATTTAATATATTATATGCATAATATAATATTGAAATATGGCTGCTACTGACTTCAAGATATACTAGAATTATGATATGTTTGCTCAGAGCTTGCACCAAGGATTGCAGGGACTGACCTTTGAACTGCCTCTTGCCTGTACTGCTTGAATGTTCATTAGAAGCTACTTAGGTCTGGTGTTAGTGTATCGAACTTCAAACATGAATCTATGAATCTGTCTTTAATAGTGGATGTTTTCATTCATGTTCATACTGCGTTTGTGGAGATGTTGCGTTGTGAATGTACGACTGTTTGCTTTTACAGTAAGCAACTATACGTCTACCCTCTAGTATTATGTTCCTCCTGCATCGGACGGCAATTGTTGCAGTCAGGCCTTCCAGGTTTGGGAGCGTCCCTTGCTGTCCTGCATTATCTATTTGGCTGGACATGTTAATAGAACAGAGGGATAGTTTCATGTGCGAATCGATAATCGAAGCCATTTCACGGCAGATGAATATTGCATGTCAGTAGTCTGTCAGCTGGCAAGATTGCCTAGTGGATCATGTGTGGCTATTTGAATTTTGGTCTGAACAATTCTGTGTAAAACAATCTTTCTTCTGTAATTCTAGCACTCTTCTTCTGTAATTCTAGCATCTTTCTTCTGTAATTCTAGCATCAATTTAAAGTGAATTGAAAGCAATCCCATGCGCTCATAGAGTCTTGCTACTGCATCCAAACTTGCCAATAACTAAAGAAACTATGCATATTAATCAGTTAACAGCAGATTTTTTATTCATTGTCATTACACCATTACATGAACACGAAAAACTTCAGAGACAGATCTAGCATAACTACCGAGCACACCAATCCACTTTCTATATTCTGTACAACCTACAGCTGCCGATCTTCCAAAAAAAAAAAAAAAAAAAAAATGCAATCTACATCTGCCGTGCTCCTGCTTCTGCTCGCCACGCGCTACCAACCTACGCGTCGGCCTTGAGGACGAGCCCGATCTGCCGCATGACGCTGGGAAGACCATACTCCGCGATGCAGAGACGCTGCAGGTCCCGCCGGTGGACGCTCTGCTCGGGAAGCGCCGCCCTCTCCATCTCCAAGAGCTGTCGTCGAGCGTTCGCCTTGTAGATCAGACCGCGCATGTAGACAGCCTTGGGCTTGGGCGCGGCACGCTGAGCGTCTTGGACCTTCTTTGCTTCACCACTCTGCGCCATCACTGATGCCGGCTCCGGCGGTGGTAGGCCGCCACTGATGTCGGCGTAGTCTTCATCCTGCTCCCGAACGACTTTGCCTTTGCTCTCCCCGGCGAGCTTCTCGTCCTTGCTCTCCTTAGCGAACCTGTCGACGATGTGCCCCGGCATTTCCCCAGACAGCGAGGACAGGCGACCAGCAAGCTGATTCCTGTCTTCTGGCGACATCCGCGGCGCCTGTATCTGCTTCTGCTTCTGCTCCACCGGAGTTGAAATCTTCCTCTTCTTCACTGCAGGGGCATTGCTTCCACCATCATCGATTGGCTTCGCTCGCTGCTTGGACGCCAAGAAACCGATCTTTCTTGCCGGCAGCTGGTGCTCCGCCGCCCTTGCATGCCCCACCCCCACGGGATATAAGCTCTGCTTTCTTTAGGAGACCGCGCAAGGCATCGAGCTCGCACGCCAGGCGCTTCTGTAGGAGCTCCTGGGATGACTTCTCGCCGCCGACGGTTAAGACCTCCATGCCGGCGGCGGTCACGGCGCTTTTGCGGGCACGGGTCATCTTGGTGAGGCGTGCCATCGAGTCTCGTGCGGGCGCGACACGCGGGCGCTTCTTCCCGGACGCGCGCCCACTGGCGTCAGCAGGGGCAGCTCCGGTCGCGGCGCGGCGAGGAACGCCGCCGGCGAAGGGGCCAACGGCAGGCGAAGGGGCGAACATGATCCGCCGAAAAGCTAGCAAACGGGCTCTAGGTGCTACCGCCGGTGCGAACGTTAGCCGCGGCCTGCCAAAGGGACAGTGAGAAAGCAACGGATGGATGGGTGCTGGATGGGATCGAGAAGGATGGAGGATTGGAGGGTACTTATGGCCCGGCAATTCGAGTCGAACTCAGGATCGCCGGAGAAGAAAATTGAGGCAACTCGAGTCAGAGTCGGAGACGAAGAAAGAAGCTCTTCTCTGGTTCCGTCTCTCGTTCGGTTCACAGGTATTAAATGCTCGCGACACGTTTGATCGCCGGCATTTCTAGTCGAACACGTTGGATAGCCGAAGGGTTTGCTCGGCTTCCTCTCTCCCCTCCTCTCCCACTGCGGCGCCTGCTAGACCCATCCGCCGCCACGCCATGCCCAAGTTCAACGTGGTCCAGAGGAACAAGCACCAGTGGAAGCAGGACCGAAAGCGCGCCGCGCATGGGGGCTTTCTTAGCTGGGACGTTTTTGGTGCGATGGTTTGGCCTCTCTGATGTTTTTTTCGGTGGGTTATTTTTGTGCAGGAGCAGAAAGAGGCTGCAATGACTGAGGCGCTGGAGAATAACATGGGGGGATGCCGGCATGGTCTCTGCTGAAGGTGCGATTCTAGGGCCAATTGCTTGTTTCGATTCGGTTTTGGGGGAATTCGGTGTAGTGGTGTTCTGAAAGGATTGACCTAGACTGCATATTTGGACGGTTAGTAGTAATTGCAACAGTCTAAGATTGTGGTTCATGTGTTGGTAGGATAATTAGTGGCTCTGTAAAGATTTGTAGCAGTCCCGTTTCAATTGAAAGTTACACTTGAGGGATAACTGAATGTGGTGAGCTCGTTCCATTATGTTGCTGTCTGAGTGTGTAAACTTGACCATACATTTGGTGAGCAAATTAGATACTCATATATTACTGGCTATTTCATCCTTGATCATGAAAAAAAGTTGATTATATTATTGACATTTTCCATTCTCTTATGCTTGTTGATGTTTCATTTTGACATTTGGAAATGAGTTGTGATTTTGGGGTCATATGAAACTGTGATGCTTGTATTATAAGATCACAGGCTCGCAGCTTCACCAAGTCACCAACAGTCAACAACTCTGATGCCCTGCAATCTTTCCGAAGCTGTTGCACAGCAGTATCTGATTTAATGTTAATATAAATGTAGCACTGGTTGCAGTGATGCAGCACTAGTTAATTAGTTTGAATTGAGACTATAGGACTGTTCTTCATGGTGTTAGCCCCTCCTATTTATGTTAAGCTTGTCCTTCTAGTAGATACAAGGATGGGAAAACATAGATTTCTGTTTAATATAGTTTCACACCAGATTTGCCCCCTATATGGAAAGTTGACCTTTATGTTTGTAACTTTTATTCACATTATAACAGAGAGTATCTGTAAACCCATACTGTACCAAGCAAAGCTTTCCTGTTTATTGTGTTGAAATATATTTCGAGCCAACAATTACCCTATCCTTTTATAAACACCTTTTGGTGATGCGTTATCTGTAGGCAGGCTAATGAAATAAAGAGAAGCTGAATTGTTGACCACTAAGGTGTGGTGAAAAATATGCCTATCCATGCTAATATATGTACCGGTACCTATTGTAGTAAGTTTTATAGCTGAAACTTTTGAAGGCCTTGCACCATCATGCAAACAAAGTTAAAGCGTATGGTTGAACTATTTGATCTTCTCCAAGAAAAGAGAAGGGAGATGATGCATTTAGAGCTTCTTGATTTCAGGAAATTTGGTCGACTTTTATGTATATCGTATAACTATTTTAATTGGCTGAGTTATAATCATCAGAGGCATGCTTAATATGAACTATGGTAAAGATCTGCCCATCTAATTTTATAGTGAAACTATTTGTACAATTTAATGTTCAGAATAAATTATACTCTGTAATTTTGTAGAAATTAGTTTTATTTGCCTCTCATTTGTGTCAGGTACTCAGATCTATTAGCACAATATTTTCAAGTTCCCAGCACTGTTTGATCAGGGATGTGACCATGTGGTACTTTTTTTTAAAAAAAATACAGCTGTTCTATACTAAGACCAATTGTGCCCTGGACTTTTAACTAGGGTGTTTTTTTTTGGAAAGGCGGCAAAAGCTTTGCCGGATTTTTATTAGACGAGGAAAAAGAAAAAGTTTACAGGAAACAAAAACTCAAAAGAAAAAAAACCACAACTACTCGGCACGCAGGCCGCCCACTCGAAAAAACCCAAACTCTATGAAAAAATGCTACTAACACTACTGAGCAAAAACCACAAGGCTCCCAGACAGCTATGAAATTGGGCAAACAAAGAGAGAAGGGAAAAAAACAGTTACTAAACCGTAGCTTCATCTGGATTGTTTGCCAACTGAAATTGCTCTATATCTTGTTTGCATAGGAACGCCACCTGCCGCGGATCCATAGCGACATTTTGAAAGGTTCTTCTATTGCGTTCCTTCCAAATATTCCACCAAAAATAGATCATCACTCCATCGAAACGTCTTCTCTGTACCTTGTCAAACTTCAAACGGCATTTGCGCCAATAACTGTGGAGTGACCCATTGCTTGATATGTTCTCTAGAGTTGTTATGCCTAGCCACTGCTTCAAGGAATGCCACGCCTGCTTTGTGAAGACACAATCTTTGCATAAATGAGTGGGTGTTTCTGGTTCGGATGTGCACAATTTGCATATTGGGTCATGGGGCCAATGTCGTTTCATCAGATTATTGGCTGTAAGTATTTTCTTGTGTAACAAGGTCCAAGCAAAAAATCTGCATTTGGGCTCAGCTCTAGCTTTCCAAATTGGCATAATCTTCAGCTTGCTGAAAACACCTTGGAATTGAATGTTATACGCACTTTTCGAGGTGTATTCACCGTCCGACGTCCAACGCCAAATGATGTCATCTTCTCTATCGTCAACTAGTTGGACATGTCTTATTTTTTCCCAGAGCTGCACATATTCAATTATCTCTTGGGCTGATGTCAGCGAGGTGATGTGGGAGATCCAACAGTTATCTTGCAATGCTTTTTGCACCGTGATGTTTTTTTCTTTTGGCCTTTTTGAAAAGGGGGTCGGTATGTTTTTTTGCAGTCGGCCACCGATCCAAGATGAAGTCCAGAAGCTAGCAAATTTCCCATTTCCAATCGTTACAACTGTGGATGCCGCAAATAGCTCCTTGTCTTTATTGTCGCATGGCAGGTCAAGTTTATTCCATGGTCTTTCTCTGTGTTTCTATCTATACCAGAGCCAGCGTAGTCTCAATGCTCTAGCAAAGCGATCAAGATCAAGGATACCTAAACCACCCTTTTCCTTGGGCCTACAGGTTGTTGGCCAATTGATAATTGAGTGTCCCCCGTAGACTTTGTCAGGCGTTTCCCCCCTCCAAAGAAAGCTTCTTCTAAGGCTATCAATCTTTTTTACCAACCATTTGTTCTCTTCAAATGCCGTCAAGTGATAGATCGGCTGTGATGTAAGGACCGTTTTAACTAAGGTCTCTCTTCCCGCAGTCGTCAAGAACCGGCCCTTCCAGCCAGGTAGTCTGGCTCCAATCTTGTCTATGAGAGGCTGAACATCTATTTTCCGCAATTTCCGGGTATGCAGCGGTAGTCCAAGGTACTTCCCAGGGAACTTGCTAATTTTTCCAGGGAAGTTTTGTAGTAGCTGGTTTATGACCCCTTCTTCCATTCTGATTGGAAAAATTTCTATTTTTGCTATGTTCACATTAAGGCCTGAGCAGTCCCCGAAAAATTTCAAGATCTTAAGAAGGTTGTCAAGTTCGGTGCCGCTTGGATCTGCGAAGATTGCAGCATCGTCTGCATAGAGAGAGCATCGTAGATTTGCTGCTTTGGGTAAAACTGGTTTCAAGATTCCTTGCTGTGCTGCCTCCTCTATGATGCGATGTAATGGGTCAATTGCAAGAATGAAAAGTAGTGGGGATAGAGGGTCTCCTTGCCGTAGACCTCTTGCGTGTCTGATCTACTTTGTTGGTTGTCCATTGATTAGTATTCTAGAGGAAGATGTCCCTAGAAGAGCAGCAATCCAGTCCCTCCATTTGACACTGAATTCCCTGGCCTCGAGTACTTCTAACATGTAACTCCAATTAATTGAGTCGAAAGCCTTGGAGATATCTAGTTTTATGAAGAGTGCCTGCTTTTTCCTTTTGTGCAGTAGTCGAATCACCCTCTGGGCATAAATGAAATTATCGTGGATACACCTTTTTTTGATAAAGGCATTCTGGGCATTTGATACCAGCTCATTCATATGAGGTGCCAGTCTATTCGCTAAAATTTTTGTTATAAGCTTGACCATGCTGTTTATTAGGCTAATGGGTCTGTATTCCGCTAAAGTGGAGGCTTCCTGGTTTTTGGGAAGAAGTACTATGTTGGCCTCGTTGATTAGGTTCAGTCGTGAAACTCTATGATTGTAGAAGTACGATATCGCCTGCACTAGGTCTTCTTTGATGATCGACCAACATTTCTTGTAGAAGCTTCCTATAAAGCCATCTGGTCCCGGCGCCTTTTCAGATGGTAATTCTTTGATAATAGCCTCTATTTCTTGTTCCTGGAATGGGGCGTCCAGGTCATCTAAATCCAGACCTTCATAGTTTAGAGTATCCCAATTTATTGCCTGGGTTCTCTCCTTTGTGGCGCCTAAAATTTTTTTTGAAGTGATCATGTGCAAGGTTTAACTTGTGTTCCTGGGAGACCACAGTTCCTGCCTCCCTCGAAAGCGAACTGATATAGGATTTTTTCCGTCTGGAATTAGCGTGTATTTGAAAAAAACGAGTGTTGATGTCCCCCTTACGTATCCAGGTGAGCCTTGAGTGCTGACGGGCTCTTGCTTTTTGCATGGCTGCAATACTCAGCGCCTTGACCTTTAAATATTTCTTGAATTCCAATTCCTGGTGATTGAGAGCTCTCTCCTCCTGGGCCCTTTCTAAATTTGCAAGAACTATATTTAGAATGGCCCAACGAATCTTCCAATGTCCCAACTTTTTACGTCTCCAATTCCTTAGGGCCTTGGCAGTACGCAACAGCTTAACATGGATGCGCAAGATGGCATCTTGTGTGTTTACCGGCTTATTCCAAGTCTCCTGAACCGTTTCCCTGAACCCAGGCATGTGTACCCAGTAAGCTTCAAATCTGAAGCCTTTGTAGAAGTCAAAGGTGACATCCCCCTGGAGAAGAAGTGGACAATGGTCTGATCCCATGGATGCCATTGCTATTAGTTCAGCTCTTGGGAATAAATTCAACCAATCTGTTGAGGCCAGCAGGTGGTCGATCTTTGTCATCGTTGGTGTCTGCTGGTCGTTGCACCATGTAAATTTTTTCCCTCTCAATTCAATGGGCATAAGTTCTAGATTATCCACTGTATCCCGAAATCTGTTTAGCAGCTGCAGATTGATTCTTGAATTGTTTTTGTCCTGTGTTCTTAGGATCAGGTTAAAATCACCCAACACTAGCCATGCCGGGAGGACCTGGTTTTTGAGATCCGAGACTTCTTGCATGAAAAGGATTTTGTCTGCGTCTGTTTGAGGTCCGTACACCCCAGTAATCATCCATTCTAAATTTTCTGCCAACATTGTGATCTTAACCCATAGTCTTAGATGCACCTACCTAGGGAATTCCATTGCTTTCTATTGTTTCTTTCGTACTATTTCAGTACGCTGCTTGATGTTATTTCCACTTGTATTTAGCTAGGCAACCTTTTTTCCCTCTGGACCTTGTGTTAACTTCCTAAATATTTACCTGATGATAACTCCAACACAATTTCTTACTTTTGTATTTTTTATTGACAGTCTTCAGAAGCTGCAAAGAGCAAGTTTCAAGTGAAGTTTAGTGTGAAGAAAAACTCAAGAATACCGATCAAGAGATAATGGAAAAGGTACCCTTCTGTTGTTCAAATTGTAAATAATAACATCATTTCCTTCTTGGAAATGATAGTATTGCTTGGGGCATGAAATCATGGTGATTCACTCTGCAGGCAGGAAGAAAGCCAAAAATGCAAATCCACCTGCAAAGGAGAAAGTTGATGCCATGGTAGAGTAACGGATGAGACTGAATCACTCGAGTTATGATACGAGGCTTTGTATGTTTTCTCAGAGCTTGCAGCAAGGATTTGCGGGGACTGACCTCACGGTCACAGAACACTGGAGCGTGAATTGCCTTTTGCCTCTACTGCCTGAAATGTTCATTAGAAGCTACTTAGATCTGGTGCTAGTGTATCGAACTTCAAACAGAATCTACCTTTAATAATGGAATAAGCAACTATCGTAGCACAATCCTCCCTAGCATCGGACAGCAACTGTTGCAGTCAGCCATAAGTGATAATGCATAATTGCCTGTTATACAGTATTCCAGGTTTGGGAAGAAGGGAGCGTCCCTCGCTGTCCTACATTCTTCTGTTACTTGTTCAACTGCGTACTGTTCTTGCTGAATTTGTGAATAGAACACAGAGGGGGAGCTTCATGGATTGCATTTCATAGCAGATGAAGCAAGACTTTCTCATGAATCATGATGGAAGCTTGCTGGCTGTTGTGGTTTGTTGCATGTCAGTAGTCTGTTTAACCGATAAGATTGCCTAGTGAATTCTATGTGGCTATGAATTTTGGTCTGCATAATTCTATGTAAAACGCATGCAGTGGCATGTTCGTGAAAAAAAAAATCCTGTGTAAAACGATCTTTTTTCCCCTGCAATTCTAGTATCAGTTTATAGTGAATTGAAAGCAAGCCCCCTGTGCTCTGCATCCAAATTTGCTAACAAAGAAACTATACATGTTCAGTTACTGTATGAAACAAGTAACTGCCATGCTCACTTGCTCAGTATATACTTGAGCACAATTGCAAGGTTTTCTATTCATTGTCACACCATTTACACGACGCAAAAACACATCTGAGACAGCTCCAACATAACTACTGAGCACACGATTACACTCTCGAGGTTGCAGCAGCACTGGTGGTGGTTTCTGAGCGTCTCCACTGCCTCTCCCCGCCGGTGGCCACTCCGGCCCCGGCGTCCACCTCAGCCTCGCCGTCAGCCGCCCGGCTTCGGGCGCCCCCCCTCCCCTCCTCCCGGTGTCCCTGCGGGCTGTGCGTATGGGGCGGGGCTCTTCCTCCCGTCGTTCCTGGGCCGACGAGGTCGACGAGGCCGATGCGGCTGGCAATGGCTCGCCGTCGGGCCTTAACCCGAACGCCCGCCATTCACTCCAGCAGGCGCCACGCCGGACTCCGCCAGGTTTGGGGCTCACCTTTCCTTCAGTGACTTCGGGCCAGCGTCCATGGAGGGACGGAGCTGCCGTCGCCGCTTCCTGCCGGCGCCAAGGGCAAGGCCGTGATGTTGGCTGCCCCCACGGCGCCGCAGGCGGCACCACCACCGCCGCTCCCTGCGCCGGGCGAGTTCATGGCTGCGGCCAGGCGCCACAATGCTGCTCAATCGAGGCCGCGCCGCGCTGCCCCACCTGTCGGGCAGCGCCTTGCCTCGGTGGTCGTGCACCCGACAAGGGCGCCCCGCGGCCCCGGACGCTGAGGGCTTCCACGTCGTCAGAGTCGCCCGGCGTTGGAGGCGTCGCACCCCCCTCGCCAGCCTCGTCGGTGCCCGAGAACCTCGTCGGCCGTTGCTTCAACTGCCTCGCCGGCGACCATGTCAAGGCGGAGTGCAGGTTCGCGTCAAAGGTGCTTCCACTGTCTCCGTGAGGGGCACCGGGCTCGGGACTGCGCCACGATCACTCGCCCGGTGTGCGCTCTGCGGCCAAGAGGGCCGTTCGCCCGTCGCCTTCCGGCCGGTCTCCACGCGTGGGCGCGTCGTCGGACCTCGGCGGGCCGTGCCCGACGGGCCGGCTCTCCCTCGCGCCGCTCCGGGGGGCTCGGCGTCGCAGGATTCTGCACCACGCCCGGCCGCCCCGGGTCCCCGCACCGCCGCCGCCGCCCAATGGGGGCCAGCGTCCCCGCCCGATGCCTGACTTCGCCTCCGGCCTTCGTCGAGCTTCACCGTCGGTCTAGTCGCCTCACCGAGCTCGTGATCGTTCGGTCGGCGCAGTCGTCGCGGGGCCGAGGAGGCCCTGTCGTTCGCCCTTGTGGCCATGGTTGGCGGCTCCAGGCCGCCCGGTGTCGCCGGCGATGATCCGCGCCCACCTTCTCCAGTCATTCGGTATCCAGGATGTGACGGTGCATCGACACCACCCCCAGGACTTCATCGCCCGGTTCACCCGCATGGAGGACCTCGACCTCGTCTGGCCGGGTACTCCCTGTTCGTGGTGCGCCCGTTCACCCTCGTGCTGGCGCGGCTGGAGCAGGCTATGTATGGCTTCCGCGGGCTCTTTCCGCTACCGAAGTCGTCGTGGGCATGCGCTGCCGCCGTCGCACTGCGCGCCGCGGAGGTGGCGCAGATCATCCTTGGCTCCTCCTGCGCCAAGGTGGTCGTTGCACCGCCTGAAGCCACGGACGTCGACGACGACGAGCGCGAAGTTCTTCGTCGCCACTTGGTGTGTGCATCCCAGCCTGTTGCCCGACGAGAAGATTGTTGCTGTCCCTGAGCCGGAGGTCCACGACCCGGCGGGGATCCTTTGCCTGCGCCCGGAAGAGATCATCCACACCGAGCTGCCCGCCTTGCGCTACCTCATCCGCTGCGACTCGTCGAGTTCCAGGACTGGACCACGCCCGCCGCCCTCCCGAGTTCCTCCGAGGGATACTGGCGCGGCGATGAAGATGACGGCGGTGGGGATAGCAACTACAATGGCTACCACCCGGGATTGACGACGCCCCTCGCCGTCGCGGCCGGGGACACCGGACGGAGCGGTTCGGCAACTCCGGCAACGGCGGTGGACCTCGCCGGGCCCAGGGAGCGGGCCCGCCTTCCTTCCTCGTCGCCAGCGTCGTGGTCGGGTCCGTTCCATGCACGCGTCGACGTGCCCGTGAGTCCACGTCCGGCTTCTGTCCGCCCGAGGTCCACCCATGACAAGGTTGACCTGGGAGCGTCGCGAGATTCCTCCTGCCCCTTCCGGTTTGGTTCCGGACCCAATGGGGGAGAGGCGGACCTGCATGGTTCCATTTCCGTGAAAGCGGCAGGGCGCAGCGAGGCCAGCATGGGTGCTGATCCTTCCGGCTTCGTCGGTCGGCAAGTGTGTGATTCTGGCTTCGTCGGGCGACCTGCTTTGGCGGCAACACTTTGCTCCTAGCAGGTTCAGAGCACGCCTCGTCGGTCGTCTCCGAGGCGCCCCGCCTTGGGTACATCGGATCCTTGCTAGGCGATCTGCGCCACGCTGGGCTGGTGCGCCACCAAAGGCGCTGGGCGCATCCACGGGCCGCTGGCGGCTTCGTGGGGAGTCTGCTTGGCGACTCTATGGAGTTGCTCGCAGGTGTGGGCCCCCTACCATCTTCCGACGCTGCACCATCGGGCCTCTTCGGGGCCTCGGTTGATGTCGCGCTGGAGGGCGACTTTGGGCCGGCTGTCGCTGGGGGCCCAACGGACTACCAGTCCACGTTCACGGGTCAGCTTATGGTGTGCGGCACCGCGGGAGTCACGGTGGACGTCGCGGTGCCACCCACCCGAGGGCTGGTCGAGGTGCCTGTCGTTGATCTTGAGGAGTAGATTTCAGAGTTCATTGGTGACATCTCAGTCGACCTCCCAACTCCCCTCATCACAAAGCCCGCCCACGCTTCGCACGACCAAACGCAGAGAAGCCCGCCTCGTGCCCAAGCGGAGCGCGCGCCTAGCGGCTAAGAGCCGATTCAGGCGGACCTGCCGGAAGCCTGTGCACGCCGAGTCATGATGAAGAGGCTTGGTATTGATGATGCGGAGGTGCAGCTGCATCGGCCGGACGTGGCTTCCTTCGCTGAATTCCAGTGAAACCTTCAAGGAGCCGCTCTCGTCTTCCGGGGAGGAGGGCATGCGCGAAGTTGTTCCCAGCGGCCGCAACTTACTGCCGGTCGTTGAATGCTCGGCTTAAACGCCTGGCCGTCCGCCTTGTTTGTCGCACGATCTTGTAATGATTAGGGAACGCCGCAATCTCCTATTGTGGAACGTGCGTGGGCTGAACTCGCGCCCGTCGTAATGTAGTACGCGAAGTTCATCTCGTCGCGCGTGTGTGTGCTTTGTGCGCAAGAGACGAAGCTTGATGTAATCACCCCACCTATGATCTACGAAATGGCGGGGCTAGGCTTCGATTATGTCGTTCGCCTTTGGATGGTGCATCCGGGAGGTGTGCTTGTGGCTTGGCCCGAGGACGTCGGGCAGCATCCCACCGTGGATCGCGTCGTTTTTCTGCCTCGGTCCACCTTACGGCTCGTGGATACGACGGCGAGCTGGTGGCTAACGCCGGTATACGGGCGATTGATGAACGCAGCAAGCGAGGCGTTCTGGATGAGCTCTCCTCCGTTAGAGCGCGCAGGCTTACGGATCTTGGCTTGTCGTAGGGGACTTCAACATGATATATCAGGCGGCGGACAAAAGCAACAGCAGGTTGAACTTGCGGTGTATGCGTCGTTTCGGGCGAGCACTCGATGCCATGCAACTCGCCGAGAGTTATACCTGCATGGACGATGTTTTTTGGTCCAACGAGCGTCGTAGGGCCGACGCTAGAACGAATTGATCGGGCCTTCGCGTCGCCGGCGTGGGTGGAGTCCTTCCCATGTCACCGACTTGCGACCTTGTCTTCGGATTGCTCGATCACGCTCCTTTGCTTCTTGAGCTTTGCACCGAGCCTTGGGCGAAGCCACGTTTCAGGTTCGAGGCCATCCGGGTTGAAATTTGATGGTTTCATCGAAGTCGGGTAATGCCGCTGGCGGCGTGTCGTCATTTGGAGAACGCAGATGCATGTCGCCTCCTTGACCACAAGCTCAGGCGAACAGCGAGGGGCCCTAAAGAGCTGGAGCTCATCAAAGGTGGGCAGCATTCGACTCCAGCTATTCATGGCTAGGGAGATTGTCGCGCAATTGGACGCGGCTCAAGATACTCGACAGCTAACCGACTCTGAACACAACCTGCGCCGGCAACTGAAGAAAGAATCCCTGGGCCTAGCATCACTCGCGAGGACGATCGCGCGGCAAAGGTCGAGAATCCGGTTTCTCGCTGAGGGGGATGCGAATACGAAATTTTTTCATCTGCAAGCATGCCATAGGAATCGGAAGAACTCGGTGCCCTCTCTGCACCATGACGGGCACTGGTTCTCTGACGAAGAGGCTAAATCAGACTTGGCGTTCCAGTACTATAACGCCATCCTGGGTTCCATGTTTTCCAGAACCCATGGCGTCAACTTCCAAAGTCTGGGGCTGCCTCAGCTGGCCCTTGAAGGGATTGATGATCCTTTTACAGAAGAAGAGGTCTGGGCTGCAATCCGGGAAATCCCGGGCGACCGAGCGCCGGGACCCGACGGATTCATAGGGGCGTTCTACCGTGCGACTTGGCCAGTCATCAAAGTGGACATCATGGCCGTGTTCCATGCGCTGTGGAACCTTGATTTTCGGAGCTTCTACCTTCTCAACGACGCTCTAATGATCTTGCTGAGGAAGACGCAGTCACCGGTGTCGTTGAAGGACTATCGCCCGATCAGCCTCATGCACGGTGTCAGTAAGCTATTTGCCAAATGTCTGGCGCGTCGCCTGGCTCCTCACCTCTCAGCAATCGTCCGTGTCAGCGAGGCGCGTTCATCGCGATCGCGGCATCCACGACAACTTCCGAGCTGTCCAGCTCACGTGCAAGTGGCTACCGCGGGCGGAACGTTCCGAGTGCTCTAGTCAAAGTTGACATTGCCAAAGCCTTTGATACGGTGGCCTGGCCCTTCCTCCTTGACCTGCTTCGGTTCATTGGGTTCCCCTTGAGGTGGACCAGCTGGGTTGCGACGCTGCTATCCTTTGCGAGCACGCGGGTGCTCATCAATGGCAGAGACCGGGCCAAAGGATCGCGCACGCCGCGGGGGCTGCGCCAAAGGCGACCCAATCTCACCTATGCTGTTTGTCGTGGTCATGGAAGTACTTAATTCCATGATTGTCGAGGCCGACGAGGAAGGCGGCTGCTCACTCCCATTCCGGGCGGGCGGTCGGACATCGCGCATCGCTGTATGCGGATGATCTGGTGGTCTTCCGCGGCCGGGTCGCTACAGACTTCGTGCGCCTCCGTGCGATCCTTGATCGCCCGGCCGGGGCTTCGGGCTCATCACAAACTTTGACAAGTGCACGGTGTCCCCGATCCGCTGTTACGATGGCGGCGTCGGTCTCATTCAGGCCACGTTCCCCTGCCGGATTGCCCCCTTCCCAACCAGATACCTTGGTGTACCCCTGTCCACTCACCGCCTCCGGCACTGCCATGAGCAATCGCTCGTCGACGCCATCGCAGCGCGGATCCCCACCTGGAAGTCCGGCCTGCTCACCATGGCCGGTCACTCTGTCAGCTATCCCTGTCCACATCTCCATCGCTTCCTGCTTGTCCGCCTGGGCGTTGCGGCAAATCGACAAGCGGCGGCGAGCATTCCTCTGGGCAGGCGCTGAGTCGGTTTCACCTGGGAAGTGCAGGGTCGCTTGGCCGATTGTGTGCAGCCCTGTGGCCAATGGTGGGCTTGCGGTTCTTGACCTCAGATTCTTCGGTTACGCCTTGCGCCTGAGATGGGAATGGCTCCGTCGTACAGACCCGTCAAGGGCTTGGTCCAGCTTACCGTCAAAACAGGAGCCGATCGTTGCAGCCATGTTCGACGCCTCTGTCTCCGTTCGGGTGGGCGATGGAGCGAGTGCTCTCTTCTGGACGGACCGTTGGCTCGACCAGCCATTATCAGTTTCAGCCCCCGTTCCTCTTCGAGGCGTGTCAGGTCGGGAAGGCGCGCACCGTCCGGGGACGCCTTGCTCAATAGGCGTTGGGTGCGCGACATCGTTGGGGCGCTGACAACGCAGGTACTTGTCGAATACATTCGTGTTTGGGAGAACGTTGAAGGCGTGCTACTGGATCAGTCGCGGCCGGATCGTTTCGTTTGGAAATGGTCCCATGATGGTGTCTACTCGGCCTCCTCCACATATGGCGCCTTCTTCAACGGTTCCACCCAGGTTCTCGGCGCCAAGGAACTTTGGCGTGTCAAGGCCCCCCCCAAAGTTAAAATGTTCTTTTGGCTAGCTCTTCATCGGAGGCTATGGACTGCGGAGAGGCGCTGGAGACACGGATTGCAGGACTCCGGGGCGTGCACTTTCTGTGATCAGGAGCTGGAATCGGTCAGCCACTTACTCCTTGGCTGCGTGTTCGCGCCAAGTCTGGTTCGCCGTGCTAAGCGGGCCTCGAATCGCTCCCCCCGGCGGGCGGGATGAACTTCGCGGTCTGGTGGTTGCAGGAAAGAAAGCGTCTGGACAGAGGAACGGCGCGGCGTTTGACTCCTTGGTGCTGCTTGTCAGTTGGACGATCTGGAAGGAACGCAACGGCCGCGTCTTTCGGGGAGTGCAGAGCTCCATCCTTGACGTGCTCAGGGCAGCGGTTCAAGAGGGGAATGACTGGCTCTCTGCAGGTTTCGCCTCACTGGCATCCTTGTTTGCTCTGTTGCCTGAGCGTCTGCTCGGCGTCGTCGTCGCACAGCCTACGGCCGCATAGTCTAAGCTGGTTGGTTCGTGTCTCGGCCGTGGCGACACCTGTTAATGTCACACCTCGCGATATTTAACATGTAACGCTGGGCCGGGAAACTTGTAACAAACTCTCTTCTCCTTAATGAAATACGGGTACGAACCCGCTCGCGAAAAAAAAACGATTACACTCTCTACGTTCTACAACCTACAGCTGCCGATCTTTTTTTTTAAAAAAAATGCAATCTACAGCTGCCGTGCTCTTGCTTCTGCTCGCCGCGCGCTACCTAGGAGTCAGCCTTGAGAACGAGCCCAATCTGTCGCATGACGCTGGGACGACCATACTCGGCGATGCAGAGACGGTGCAGGTCCCGCCGGTGGATGCTTTGGTCGGGAAGCACCGCCCTCTCCATCTCCAACAGCTGCCGGCGAACTTTTGCCTTGTAGAGCAGACCACGCATGTAGACAGCCTTGGGCTTGGGCGCGGCACGCTGGGCGTCGTCTTGGACCTTCTTTGCCTCACCACTCTGCGCCGTCCCTGATGCCGGCTCCGACGGTGGCAGGCCGACATTGATGTCAGCGTACTCTTCATCCTGCTCCAGAACGACTTTGCCTTTGCTCTCCTCGGCGAGCTTCTCGTCCTTGCTCTCTTCGGCGACCTTCTCGTCCTTGCTCCTCTCGGCGAGCTTCTCGTCCTTGCTCTCCTCGGCGACCTTCTCGTCCTTACTCTCCTCGGTGAACTTGTCGAGCCGCGTCTTCAACTCGAACATTACGGAGTCTTCCGCAGCGTCGATGCTGATCTCGATCTCGCCATGGGCATCGGCTTCGCCGAACTGCTTCTGCGAGAACTCCACGATGTGCCCCGGCATTTCCCCAGACAGCAGCGAGGACAGACGACCAGCAAGCTGATTCCTCTCTTCTTGCGACATCCGCGGCGCCGGTATCTGCTTCTGCTTCTGCTCCACCGGAGTTGAAATCTTCCTCTTCTTCGCTGCAGGGGCATTGCGTCCACCACCATCATCGATTGGCTTCGCTCGCTGCTTGGAGTCCAAGAACCGACCTTTCTTGCCGGCGGTTGGAGTTGGTGCGCCGCCCTTGCATGCCCCACGGCGCGATATAAGCTCTGCTTTCTTGAGGATACCACGCAAGGCATCGAGCTCGGACGCCAAGCGCTTCTGTAGGAGCTCCTGGGATGACGCCTCGCCGCCGACGGTCAAGACCTCCATGCCGGCGGCGGTCTCGACGCTGTTGCAGGTACGCGTCATCTTGGTGAGGCAAGCCGACGAGTCTCGTGAGGGCGCGGCACGCGGACGCTTCTTCCCGGACGCTCGCTCACTGGCGCTAGAAGGGGCAGCTGCTGTTGCGGCGCGACGAGGGACGCCGCCGGCGAAGGTGCGAACTGCAGGCGAAGGGGCGAACACGATCCGCCGCACAGCAAGCAAACGGGCTCAGGCGCTTGCCAAAGGGATGGAGAGAAAGCAGTGGATGGATGGGATCGAGAAGGATGGAGAGGGTACTTATGGCCTGGCAATTCGACTCGGCATAGGATCGCCGGAAAACTGAGGCAAGTTGGAGTCGTAGTCGGAGTCAGGGATGAAAAAGAAGCTTCTGAATCGACTGCGGTTCCGTCTCTCGTTCGGTTCACCGGTATTAAATGCTCGCGACATGTTGGATGCTGGTAATTCGAGTCGAACACGTTGGATTCGCCGAAGAAATAGGGAAATTAAAGCAACTTGGTGTCGGAGACGAGAAACAAGCTTCGGAATTGACTGCTCTGCATCCGGTTCCATCGCTGTCAGTTAACAGACCCGCCGCGGGCTCAAACAAAAAACGCCGCGTTCGTGGTGCTCCTGCTCGTCGTCGACTCGTCGTTAGCTTGATGTCCCGATGCCTATGTTCGCCTCGGTTTGGCCAGAGACTTCACCGGTGATGACGTCACGCGGCGGTGCCGACGCCGGAACGTCGACGCTTGTCAGATCGCACGTGGCCAGCACAGCTCGGACCTCTCCACCCCAACTAAAATAACAGAAGTGTACGATGTATTCCACCATTGCTCACCCATCCTTCTATTTTGACCGTATAGTTCCCAGTTCGCCGGAACGGCTGCGCCACCGCGGTGAACTGCTTGGCCATGGCCGCCGCCGTGGCTAGCCATGCCATGGTGCTCTGCACGCCTCTCCGTCACCTACTTAGCATGCGCACACGCTAATACTAGACCCCCGGATGTTCCACGCCGCCGGCGAGGACCCCACCGGCCAGCAAAGCCACCAAGTGCCGCGCAGGCGCTGCTCTGTGCGTCGTGTACAGCTGCTCCCTCTAGGGACTTTCTTGTTGTGAAGACAATTAAACTTCAGGGAGCTGGCTGCGAAGTTGTATCGGCGAGCCCATCGTGGCTTAAAAGTCCAAACTATATATATACCTATACGGTGGCTATTTATTTGTTTTCCCCTTATATATATTGACATTCTTGTCTTTCCTATTATTGTGTAATTTGAGAATATTAAGTGTGTGGCTTTAGAAAGAAAAAAAATATGATAATCGTCATGTTCGCTTGTCTCACCCAAAGAGATTATCGGCCGATTCGAACAATATTTTTCTTATAGTAAATCTGTGGACTTGTGTTATCACTTATTAGCCGGTTTATGTGACCAGCTGAAAACCCCAATATTAATACATGTAAGGTTCGGGTAGTTTGATATGTTTATTGTAATTTGGAAATTTTTAATAAATTAATAGCATACAAACTTGTATATTTCTTTTGGCTCGAGGCTCGCTCAATTTGACCCTTTGCTTTAGAAGTAGAACTCTTTGAAGGATTATACTTTCAGAGTGAGCGTTTATTCGGTATTATTATTCAGATGACCCTAGTGATTTATAGTGAGCTATATTCCCTTATATGGAGTGGTTGAAGATAGAGTAAAAATTTATCATAGTATGCATTGAGAAATTAATATTGTAGATAAATTATTTTCAATTTGATAGATAAATTATTTTTATTCGATGTTATATGGTTATCTTTTTATGTTGTTCATCGAAATGACATGAAGATGAATTGCAAAAAGGTTTATTGATGTTCTGAGCAGATTATAGTAGAGGCAAACTCTTTTTTTTTAGGAAGAGTTAAATGCACCAGCGGCTTTCGAACTTGTAAAGTTATGTTACTTAGGTCCACAAACTCTAAAAACGTACTTCTAGGTCTCTAAACTTGTAAGGGTGTATCACTTAGGTCTACAAACTCTAAAAATATATTTCTGAGTTACTAAATTTGCAAAGGTGTGTTACTTAGGTCGACGAACAAACATTATATTTCTATTCAATGATATAGCTATGAATAGCACATAAAAGTAATATTTAATATGACATCATCAATAAATAAATAAAATAAAGTGTTAAAATAATTTAGAAGAATAAATATATTAGGATTATACTAAATTAGAAAAGTGCTAAAATTAATTTAATCTTATTTCTATTCACATTTGTGATTTTTTTGTGAATTTAGATGACTTTTTTTGCCGTGGTTTGCACGAGTTTTTCACTTAAAAGTTGGTTTGCACTTGATACGTTCCCACATATATATAAGCAATACGACATGTCCAAACTACCGTGTGGAGTCTAACTTTAAAATAAAGTGGTATACGAGTTACAACTTACAACAGGACATACATAGGCATTATGAAATTCAATTCCAAGACGTTTTAGAACAGATAATATGACCATTACATAAATCTCCAAATTGCCAAATTGCAAGTCTTTCAATGTAAATATGCAACAAGTTATACGCCCCTCGGTACAACACACAGACATATTTTGCTAGTACTCCCTCCGTTTCAAAATGTCTGTCGCTTCATTTCCCGAGAAGCAAATGCCGGCAATTTTTATAAATATTAAATATCATCGATTAGTATCATAATTAGTATCATCGGAAAGATCTTTGGATCTAGTTTTTTAACAAAATTATTTGGAGATATAAATATTGCTCGTATTTTCTATAAATCGAGTCAAACTTGTGGCACGCATCCCACGGCGACAGTCAATTTGAAACGGAGGGAGTAGTTTTAAAAGTTTATAAGGACCACCAGGGTTTAAGGAAGGAAAATAGATTTTTGGAAAAATTGAGGAGGTAATACAGCTTTTTCCCCCTAATAATAAAAAAGAAGAATAAGCCCAGCAAGGCCCAAATTGCAGGAAGCGAGGACACGCGGCAAGGAAGGAGTGGCCCGCACGGGCGCACGGCACGAGATAAGGGCGGTATATACAAACGTCGGTCGTGCTCGGGTCGGGCTATATAAACGCCGTCATCCATTGATCGACAAGCGCAAATACAAACAGCGCCCTAGTAGCAACTGTGAAAAGCCGTCGAGATCTAGGTCAACTGCTTCCATGGAGCGCACTGCCGCCGCCGCCGTCGACCGGTGGGCCATCTGCCTCGGCGACATCCTCCGCGGCCAGGCCGTCTTCGTGGCCGAGTGCTCCCACAGCTTCCACCACCGCTGCATCTCCGACAGCGTCGTGCACGGGAACCGCGACTGCCCGCTCTGCAAGGCCACGTGGCGCGACGTGCCGGCCGTCGACCCGGTCCCCCGCCGCCGCCGCCGGCCCGGAAGTACGCCGACGACGAGGAGACTGTGGCGCAGGGCGGTGCCCAGGCGGACGCTGCCGCCGCTGGAGCAGAGATGGCGCTGAAGACGCACTGCGAGTTCCCGGCCGTCGCGAGGGACGCGCCCCACGACGGCTTCGCCGTGCTCGTGCACGTCAGGGCGCCCGAGGCCGGTGCCGCGGCGGCAGCCGACGCCGCGCGCGCCCCGCTCGACCTCGTGACGGTGCTCGACGTCAGCGGCAGCATGGAGGGCGCCAAGCTGGCGCTGCTGAAGCAGGCCATGGGATTCGTCATCGACAACCTCGGCCCTGCCGACCGCCTCAGCGTCGTGTCCTTCTCCGACGACGCAAGCCGCGAGCTCCGGCTCACGCGTATGTCAGGCGACGGGAAGGCCTCGGCGAAGCAAGCCGTGGACTCCCTCCTTGCTGATGGCAGCACGAACATCTCCAAGGGCCTCCTCGTGGCATCCGAGGTGCTCGCCGACCGCCGGTACAGGAACCCCGTGACTAGCGTCATCCTCCTCTCCGACGGGCAGGACAACCGGTCCGGTGTCGGCAGGAACCACCAGAACCTGGTGCCGCCTTCGTTCAGGGACGCCGACAGCAGGCCGGGGTCGATCCACACGTTCGGCTTCGGCGCCGACCACGACGCGGCGGCGATGCACGCCATCGCGGAGGTGGCGCGCGGCACCTTCTCCTTCATCGAGAACCTGGCGGTGGTCCAGGACTCGTTCGCGCAGTGCATCGGCGGGCTCCTCTCCGTGGTGGTGCAGAGCGCGCGGATCGCCGTCGAGTGCGTGCACCCGGGCGTGCGCGTCCGGCAAGTCAAGTCCGGGCGCTACGAGAGCAGCGTCGGCGCCGACGGCCGCGCCGCCTCGGTGGACGTCGGTGAGCTCTACGCCGGGGAGGAGCGGCGCTTCCTGCTGTTCGTTGACGTGCCGAGAGCCGCCGAAGCTTCGGAGGATGCCACGCAGCTGGTCAGAGTGAGATGCACGTATTGCAACGTCGTCGCGACCGGCGGGAGCGCGGCGGCCGACGTCGTCGTCAGCGACGACGCCGTGGTCCAGAGGCCGGCCGAGGTGTCGAACCAAGAAGTGTCCATGGAAGTGGAGCGGGGAGCGCGTCCGCGTGGCCGCGGCAGAGGAGATCGCCGCCGCACGGGCAGCGGCGGAGCGAGGCGCTTTCAGGGAGGCGGGTGAGATACTCGGACGCCAGCGCCATCGCCTGCGGACATCGGCCCCGGCGATTGCCGAGGACAAGGTGCTCCTGGCGATGGAGGACGAGCTGGAAGAGCTTGCGGATTACATGGTGGAGGAGGAAGAGTACGAGACAACGGGACGCGCGCTCGTGCTCGAACGTATGAGCTCGCACGCGCAGCAACGCGCCTCGTATGGAGGAGTAGGACGTGAACGTGACCGTGACCGTTGCCACGCGCCGCGGCCGTACATGACTACGCAGATGGAGAGCATGCTGTGCAAGTCGAAGAAGTCGCGTGAGAAGCAGCCGTCGCCGCCTCCGCCGAAGAGGAAGCGTGGCGGCTCAAAGAGGAATTAAGAGGCCATGTGCACTGCAGCACTGATGGTCGGAGGCCAGTCGCTTTGGAATACTCGACCGAGGTTTTGTGGAACACAACAATAATGAGAGCTGGTGGTGAAATGCTTAGGATAATTAGCTGGTTTATTATTATAGTTTGCATAATTAATTTGGAGTCTGAATGGGTTTATGTGCTATATATGCCCTTTTGGTTACCTACTACTAGTGCTATATAATATACGAGTTTATTCAGAGACAGTCTAATTTATGTGCTTCAGTTCCAGTTATGTCAGTGTGTTTCTGTGTTTCTCTACAGTACTTACTATGGAATTATTTGGTGAGGAAATTTTTGATAATGCAGTAATATGGGTACATTTTAGCGAAAAACATTAAAACGGTATCGAGAAACATCATTTTGTAGCTTCAAGCACTAACCGGCACAGTTGACCCTACTCCTGCCATGCAGTTTCAACTACTATTTTTTTTCTTGAATACAAAATATTTGTGCATCTTTTGTATTAAGATCAAAAAATAGTAAAAGTTACAGCGACGCGCTATGGATGTGGCAAACTAGTGGGAAGTGTTATAGAATTAGCTATACCCTCCCTAGCTATCCATGGTACACTAGGGGAAAAATGTTATAGAATCAGCTATGCCCTCTTTATTACTAGAATGAGATCATGGTCTATTAGTTGCTAATCATGCTATTTTAGTTAAAATCAGCAGTTAGATGCATCGGCTTGCGTGCAATTAACTAATCTGATATTTGTTTTACTATAATCTGGAACAACAAACACAAAAAACTATTTACTTGAATCTTTTGTAGCGAAAACAAAATATTAGATGAGTAGAAAAGCTTTTTCATTGCAATGGTGCGAACTTGGAACAAAACCATGGCACCAAACAGAACCATTGCGTGCGAAGTTCAACTATTGTTGGAGATTTGATTTCGCTAGAAAACTGGGTGTTAAAACTTTGAAGTTTCTTCATTAGAGATTACGTATAGGGAAGTATGTGAAGGCGAAATTTTACCTTGCACAAAGAAACATGAAGGAGAAAAACCAATGTGACCGAAGCGCGAGTTTTTGACTTCACAAGATCAGCGAAGGTGAAGGCAATTCAAAAACCCGTAGATAAGAATCCGAGGAAGAAGAACAAAGAGGAAAAGGACGACTTCACCCTTATAGTTTAAAGAATGGCAGTTAGTGTTGGGATGGCAAAATGGTCATTATTGCATTACGTATTTTCTTTTTAGCACAACAGAGGAGCCCTAGAATCTGCATGGGCTGAGAGAGCAAATACATCCACGCCGAGAGAGCCAGACCCCGTCGATTCCAGCGCAGACAGGAGGGCGAGCGGGCGACGTCCGGGCCCCGGAGGCAGGATGGAACCGGGAACAGAAGCGGGTACACACACACACGCTGGCGCGCGCGCGCGCGCACACACAGACACAGAGACTGCACACAAACCCCCACACACACAGACACAAATACACAAACACACACACAGTGACACACACACACACACACAAACACACACACACACTGACACACACAAACACACACACACACACACATGCTCTGGTGCATCGGGATAGAGAGCGAGGGCGCCGACCTGTGCGCCACCTGCCTCGGCGACGTCGGCCGCGGTCAGGCCATCTTCACACGGTCGAGTGCATCTCCGAGAGCGTGGCGCGACCTGTCCACCGTCTGTGACCGGGTCCGTCGTCCTCCTCCCGCGAGGCCCGTCCCGGTTCGTCATGCTCCTCCCGCGAGGCCTCCTTCTCCTTCCCCTGGACCGTACGACGACGAAGACGAACCGGTGGTGGAGCAGAGCGTCGACGAGGTGCAAGACCTGGACCGGGCGGCCGACGACGAGGTGGTAGTGTGCTCAATGCAAGACGCACTGCGAGCGCCCGGCCCTGGCCAGGGGCCCGTCCAAGGGCAGATTCGCGGTGCTCGTGCACGCCAGGGCGCTGGGGACGGCGGCGGCCGCGGCTTTGGCCGGCGCCGAGAAGCGAGCGCCGCTCGACCTCGTGACGGTGATCGACATCAGCAGCAGTATGCGTGGCCAGAAGCTATGTCTGGTCATGCAGGCGGTGTCGCTCGTCGTCGACAATCTCGGGCCGGCGGACAGGGGGCCCGTAGTGCGCGCGAGCAGTAGCAATATACATCGTCGCCAGCGCCACCGGCGAACAGAATGCTTTTAGGCTCTGCAGAATGATACTACTAGTAACGGATTTTAGCTTCAGGTTAGTATTATATTATTCGGCGCTAATTTGCTGCTGCGAGGGTTCAAGTCGCTAGGTTGTCCACTGCTATTATTTTGATACTTCCATCTTTTTAGCTAGCTGTTCTAGACTACTACACGTTTTCGCTATTATTTCTTAATAGTATTATTCGGTGGGGAACATTATGAAAGAAGTCTGCTACGAATTCAAGATTCAAGTGAAGAACATTCGGACAATACTAGAGGAATGTGGCGCGGCCTTCTGTGGTGTCTGATGACTGGCGAGACCGTACCCATAGACTAAAACTTAGCATAATTGATTACGGAGTAGTTCATAGTTGAAGAACGGAATCTTTTGCAAATAGTCTCAAAATAAATAAGGTCACCACTCTGAAGTTCTATTGCAAAGGACATCATTTTGACAATGGTGCAGTGTAGTGTGGGTGAGCGTGAACGCATGTCTTTTTCTCTGACCCGGGAATATAGCCCTTTTTCAATTAAGAAGAGTGAATTACATGACATAATTACAAAAAACTCTCATAAAAAAGATTACAAACTACTAATAAGCTAATAATGAGTGGCCTATAATAATATGAACCGAAGAAGGAAGAAAGAGCGACTGTCCTCAACACCGTACCTAAGATCTACAACTCAGCCTGCAATAAAGGAATCAATATAAAGGTTGACTACAAGAAATACCAAGCCATAGAGGTAAAGTATCCACCTAGAAAAGACACGGGAGCATCCAACAACAACGGCGGCAAAGTATCCACCAGCGAAGACCATGCGACCATGGTGGCCAAGTATCTGTCAAAAAAGGGTCCGCACATTCTTGACAGTAAAGCATCTATCAGAGAGTGGACCAAAGAGCCAAGAGCGGCAAAACATTCACCAAGGATTCCACTAACGGCCAAACATCCGCTGGGGATGAATGAAGACACCCACTACGAGAAAGTATCTACAGAGGGGATCGGTAAGACACTCTCGACAACAAAGCATCTTCTAGAGTGGAGAGCGATGACAACAGTGACAAAGCATTTGCTAAAGGACTTTAGCGGTAGCAGCTAGTACGAAAGCTCATGACGACGACAAGGTCATGTGCTGCAGGACATACCAAAGTGAGTATAATCAAGGCACACACATAGGCACAGGGAGAAACTCCACCAGGAGCCAATGACATCGCAGGAACCATAGATGCCGACAATGACATGAGGAGCAAGTGATGAGCCACAGGTGATTCTTCAATGACGCCTTTAGGAAGGAGGTGACGCTCAAGGGTACCACCCTGGATGCCATAAATTGTTGTGTCAAGATGTGCACTTAAGGTTTTTCTAGTGTGCTCTAACTTACCCTTAACCTATTTTTTCCACCTAGAGTCAATCCTATCAACTAGCATATAGCTAATCTAGGAACATAAGGGTCCCACAAGCAAAGTATATGTGGAAGCGATAAACATGGTTTAAAGAGCTTAAGTAAGAGTGAAAACTTTCAGAGATGTGGCAATGTATCCCAATTATCGGTTGTGGAAACAAGCCCTAGTCCATATTGGAGCTCCACCGATGTATGCTCCCGTCACCAAGTCTTTCCTAGTCATTGTGTTGGATATCCATGCAAGGCATCAACTAACCAAAGGCTAGTGTCATGAGTCACATAGTTTCATCACCACAACCCAGCTCTTCTAATCATCTTGAAATCGTGCCACTATGGAGTTTCTCAAGTGGGAGGGGGTCTCCTCGTCCCCTTACACAATGATATGACATTGCTCCACACCAAGAACGGAGGTTCACCACTTCGAAGACCACCACACCTTCATCAGAAAGTCATGTAGACCAGATGTGTTCACACTCAAAGAAAGTAAGG
The DNA here is from genome assembly GCA_015844335.1 of Chrysopogon serrulatus. Lineage (NCBI taxonomy): Eukaryota > Viridiplantae > Streptophyta > Magnoliopsida > Poales > Poaceae > Chrysopogon > Chrysopogon serrulatus. Next base: position 74,241 of record JADLZL010006463.1, read on the forward strand.
CAACCTCATATATCATCCACATTAAAGAGTCATTGGAAAAAAGTTTGCTACAAAATTGTGCACCACCAAATGATCTCTATTGTGTGATCCTTTATAATTCACCCTATCATCTTGTCTAGATATTCCCTAGTTGACCATTGGATCGTCACTCATTGACACTAGGATTTATGCACCAGATGATCCACCAATTTGTCCTTCATTTTCCATCATATTATCCAATGAGGTATCCGATCGTTAGTCTTTATCGTTGCCATGACTCTGGTCTTCATCGAATGATCCTCTTGTGCTACACTGTTTCATCTAGTGCCTTGATCTTCCAAGTCTTCAATTGTGCTACCTCTTTGATGTGCACCAGATGATACATCGGGTGATTGTTCTCTCGTATCATAATCCACTGTCTTTCTATCCTAGTTGATATACTAGACTCTACCATATGATCCAGTGTGCTAGATCAAGTGATTTAGTGAAAGCTCTGGTGGGGAATCTTTATCACTTGTTCTCCATTTCAACTCAGATCTTGATCAAACTTTAACCTTGCATCCCTAAAACCTATTATAACCTAATACATCTTTAGCACACATGTTATTCCTAGGCTTATGTTGCCATCTCAATCACCAAAACTAAAATATATATCATAGGCACATGATCTTTACATTGAATCATCTGATGTTTCATAGAACTATCATGTTCATCTCTAATTAGCATAAGTTTGAATTTGACATTTTTTGCCAAGAGTATGAATGATGATGATACGCATAATACAAATGTGCAGCTAGATCATTACATGTGTGATCACGATCATACAAAGGTTAAGTATGCTTCAGTTATCTGCAAGATGCAAAATGCATGACTAACTTAAATGATATAGAGACCATGCATAAGTTGTGCATTAGTAAAGTTATCAAAGTGCAATTTTGATGATACAGTTGATGATCATGCAAGAGTGTATAGTAGAGGTGCCAAATGGAAGGTATAGTATGCAAGAATGCATCATATAGGTGACAAATGGAAGGTATAGTATGCAAGGGTGCATTTATGAGGAGATATAATATGCAACAAAAGATATGTATTTTGACTTAGCAAAGTCATGCCGATGGATAGAAAGATCTAATAGTTAAAACTCAATCAAGTTTTTCTATGATGTAAAAAGGTTCTCCATAATTGCCAAGTAGTCAATCAATTTATATCTTTCAATTTTACCCTTATGTTATATATTTTGATGCTATACTTTAAAAGTTAATGTTTGAATACATATATAATCTTCCACGTGTCAAGCATATTTATATAGTTCTATTTTCTTTGTGGTTCAAACACAAGAACATTAGCATCACAATTTTTTTTAAAAAACAAGCAAAAAGGACCATAAGAATCATGTAAATGTGAAATCCCATGTTCCAAATTTCAATAATTCAAAGATGCCAGAAGTTGGCTCATTCATCTTTGCATCACCCATAAAAATGAGCATATGTGTCAACCACTTTAATCAACCAAATGCCAATAAGGAGAAATTAAAATCAAATATATTCCTACTTTGTAGTGGGGCAAAATGGGAAGATCAAGTATAATACTGGTCCCACAAATTGTTCTCCCCCTCACATTTCCCTTCCTAATATCTCTTCCCCTACAATATAGTATGGTGGTCATGTACATTATAAGTTTGATCACAATGGTCAATGGTGCCAGGTTTGGATGCACAACTTGGAATACATAACTACCTCAATGATGTCAGGACCAGCACAAAGCTAACAATTGCATTACCAAAGGTGCCATTGCGTGATTTTGACGATACAGCTAGTGAATACCAATGCATAAGATAGATATGCCAATGGGAAGGTATAGGATGCAGGAGTATTTACAAAGAGATATGGTAACAGCGTAAGGATATGTATTTTGACTTAGCAAAATAGTGACGATCGAGTTGTTGAGCGAGGAAAACATGTGAGGTCTAAGGTTAAAGGGTAGGAGAGACGATCTGATGGCTAGAAATCAATCGATCTAGAGAGAAAGGAAAGAAAATACATTCCATAGTTCCTTAGAAGCTACACAATCTATGTCTTCCAATTCTACCCCTATCTACCTCCAATTTCCATTTTTTACTTCTAACTAAATATTTTTACATGTTTCCATTTGAACTCCTAGAGTCATCCAACATATATATAGTTCTGCTCAAAGAGCATGTAAAATCAATCAATCAATCTATATATATAGTTCTACTAAAAGAACATGACAGACTAATTTGCATATATTTCTAGTGGCATCTCTCACTCCAAACATACTTTTACAAGTTCATGTTTGAATCATATATATCCATGTTTCAAGCATACTTATAAAGTTCTATGTCCTTTTTGTTAACATAATAACATTAGCATCATGATTTTTTTTCAAAAAAGGACCATAAATACCATGCAAATTTCATGTGAAATCCCATGCTCCAAATTCCAATAAATCAAAGATACCACAAGTTGGCCCATTCACCTTTCCATCACCCATAAAAATGAGAATATGTGTCAACCTCTTTAATCAACCAAATGCTAATCAGAAGAAATTAAAACCAAATACATTCCTACTTTTGTAGTGGGGCAAAATAGGAAGAACAAGTATAACATTGGTCCCACAAAGGCACGGTCCTAATGTCCTTGAAAATTTGATGAAAGGAAATTAGGTTCCCCAAGAACGGTCTGTAGCGATCCAAACGAGGATGACTATGAATCGGTGATTGCCGATGAGGAAGGCAAAGAAGTTGGCCTTGATCATGGCGTAGAGGACAGCGCGGTCAATGGTGGTAGTGGCAACGACGATTGTGGGCGCAGTAGCGGCAATGGCTAGCGCGGCTACGGCAGCAGTGTGCGGCACAGAGGCGACGTTGGTGGTGGCAGGCGACGCAGGGCGGCAACACGGGGGAGGGGGCGCTAGTGGCGGTGTGAAGCACGACGTCACCGAGGGTAGCAGCGGTAGTGAAAAGAAGAGTAGAAGCGACGGCATTATGAGAAGAGAGGAGAGAAAGAAAACAGATAAGGGTTTAGCTCTAAACTTGCTTAAGATCGAATCGATACAAATCCATTTGTATTTATAGCCCTAGGGATTTAGTCTACAAGCAATCTAATCCATTTGTATTTATAGTCATAGGGATTTAGTCTACAAGCAATATAAGTCAATCTAATCTAATCTATAGTGGCGACGGCAGCAACGATGAGGGCGACAGCACCCTGGCCGCATGGGCCTTGGGCCTCCACTCCTTAGTGTGCATGTGACAGAAGTCCCCCTTTTTCCCTTGGTGCATCCTTAGGCTGAAATAGGAGCCAGTCGCTGATGTCATTATTGGGAAGCATTCCTTCTGATAAGATCGCCTCGTAGTGGTAGGTTATTGTTGACGGTGGATAACATCAACTTTTATTAGAACTTTAGACATAAAAAGATACACGAATACACACTAGTCTAGGGTTTTAACTAACAATTTTCATGAGTTTTGCATATTCTATATTTTCTCGAGATTATTCAAGAAAAGCATAAAAGAGGGATTAGAGTACATAATTATCATGAAACTTAACCGTGAAGGCAAACATCGTCATCAGCATCCTAGAAGCATCTAGAAGACACCCGAAACAACGGGGCCCGTAGAGGCCACAAAGTGGGGCCGGCCGGCCCCACCCTAGCGCCGACCGGCGCCCCCTGCTAGGGTTTGGTGCCGCTTTCTGGAGTCTTCTTCCACCGTCTATGAGGAGTCATCTCGGCCCTTGGTTAAGTCGGTTTGATCCCGCGGCGCATGTTCATCCCACCGGGCTATAAATAAAGGGGCAGGCCCCCTTCCCTGGGGCATCAAGTCATTTGGAGATCAAGCCATCAAGAGCCTTCTCTAGTTCATCAGAGCCTCTCTAGTTCATAGCTTTAGCCTAGTTAGATTAGAAGTAGAAGAGTTCTAGTTCTTCAGCGGGATCCGAGGCCCCTGGCGTCTGTCTGGAGCGTGGAGTTTGGTATAGTTCCAGTACTTTGCTCTTATTGTATTCAATATTATGATTCAGGCAACATTGTTTTTAATCTCTTATATATTCTTAATTGCAAATAGTCATTGTCTACTTTAGTTATATGTCTAGCATAGTTAGTTTGATCTTATTGAATTCATGTAATTACTCGTATAGCGTTTATCCAAATGTACAATGGGTAGATGATAAACAATATGTAGACATGGTGTCTAGATATCTTGTTTGTCTGCGAGTGCACCCTGATGTGCTGGGTCGTGTGGTAGTCCGCGCAGGTGACAGCTGCGTTGGTTGCTCTATAGTCCACCCCCGTATGTAGGACAGCAGGCGTGGTCGTGAAGTTGGATGATGACTCTGTTTCACATCCTTCCTAGATGATACCCTTTACATGTGATCATGATGTAGGAATAACTTAACAATGATTGCTAAATGTAATTGCACTAATTGGAGTTATTCATTGATGTAGTTATTGAATTACCTTAGTATTTATTCCTGAGTTTATCCATTGGTTAGCTATTACTATGACTAGAAGAACTCGATGTTTATCTATTTATAATGACTGATCATTATTTATTATATATATATCTTTTATCACGTGACTTATCCCTGTTATGAGTAGGATTATAGTTATGGTTTACCTCTCACATCAATAGTGTAAGTTGTGGATATAAGTCCTACATAGACCTTCCCAGTGGTATACATATAAATCGATAACTTTGGTAGTACTCTAGGTAAAATGCTATAATGGTATAATTATCTGTCCGCTTGCAGAATTATTCTTAGATTATATTCTTAGTTTATATTTATATTTCTGCTTAGTTAAATAGAATAATATATATAATAAACCTATATTTATCCTTAGCATATATAATTAGGGATGACAACCTAATTCATGCTTAGAAATATTGGTGATGGATAAGTGGCTAGTTGCTAATGACAAGTTAATTTAGTACCATGTGTTTCTAATCTCGTTAATTAGTAATGACGTTAGAAATAGCAATAGTTATGCATCCATAGACGGGGTCGGTGAGGATGATGTCCTTCCTTCTATAAAGTGGCATGAATTTGAAGTGGTACTAGAGATTGTTGACGTAGTGGAAGATGAAGCGAAGGTAGTCATTCGCATTCATTCCCTTTCGTGCCTTGTCATTTTACGTAGTAAGAAGAGGTCACGATAGCCACTCTTCCATAAGTAGAATATTCGAGGGAAGTGCCCGAGTTGTTGGTGAAGCCATCAATAGCCATCGTCGTAGTCGATGATATAGTCATGGGTCCTCCAAGTGATAGCTTCTTTATAGCATAAGAGTGTTGTAGATGAACTAAGTTTCAAGCTCATCAGTGGAGGCTTTCCGAAGCTGAACCAACATTTCTGATATGTCGATGTGTGTATTACTACTGGAGCTATCATTTGTGAATGTACGTGGCTTTTCAAAGTGGATTGTTGTTGCAGTTGTCTGAGGAAGACGGAGCTGCAACTGTCTGGCGTACAGGTTGACTGCTGAAGTATAGCCAAGCTGTAGGAGGAGTGCCCACTTATCTGCAGTAGTGAGTCGAAGCTGAGTGGGAAGCTCCGGTTCTTATATGAGTAGCCACTGTCGTGGTGACTGCAATCGAGGAAGGGTACAATTGTGATGACCAAAGTAGATATAGGGTTTGCACTAACAGAATTCCACGAGTTTTGATGTCTCACTATTTCTGCAGGTGTAAACTGTAAAAGACGTAATCCCAGGAGCTTATCGAAACATAGAACGGGAAATCGGGCGTCACGGCAACACAAGAAGAATCTAGAAGAGACTAGAATGCTATGATCTGCCCATAAGCATTTCTGGCACCGTTGCTAGGGAGTAGATTTTATATCTATTTTTGTAGTGACATTAAGGAGTGTCAACAGTCGTTAACTTCAGAACCAGGGTAGACAAAGGATGTAGTGATACTTTTGTTGATGTAGCATTGTCATGGTTGTCATCTATGGAGATTGAACACTCTTTCTTGGTAGTTGTCAAGTTTGGCATCCCTATGGTGCTAGAAAAGTTGATGTTGTTGATGTTGTGTGTCACACTCATGTTGGCAATCATGTGGTTTCCAATGTCAATCACCTCCTAGGCACATGGTGTGCTAGTCAAGCACTGCATATTGCAAGGAGATGTTCTTCAGGAGGATGGCCATAGTAATTGAAGGTACTAGTGCCTCCTAGATTTTTATATAGCTTGGTAGATGTCATAGGCATTGTACTGCTGATCTGGTTGTCAAGCGAAATGCCTCGAGTAGACAGGGTGAAGTACTTGATGGCGTGGTGCCCGGTTTGCTCTGTGGCCGGTATAGTATCCATCATGTGCATGTATGGCAACTGTATTTAATTTATAAAAGCAAGCATTGCATACCCAATTGGCTTGTTGATAGGGACATATTGGCCTAGGTTCAGTAGTCGAAGAGGTGGCATCCCCCTGATGTACTTATTGTCCTCCTTGTGGATGTCATATACGTCATCCATGTTCAGGTCAGTGTTGTTGCTCATAAGCATGGTAGTGTCAAGTTGTGCTGAAGTCATTGTCAGAGGTTGCACCAAGGTGGGTTCTCGGTTGCTAGATGGGTCATCCACTTTCCTTCTGTGGACGGTGTTGTGCATCCACTACCCAAAGTGGATCTCTAGAGCTAGTGACGGAGAGGTGGTTTGGATGGGGCTCGCTGGCAATGCCAATCTCATGTGCTAGTAGCCATTTGAGTGTTGTTAGTGGTACATCAGTGAACAGTGCCTATGGTGGAGTAGCTTGGAGCCCCTGGTGCCCCGGTGACCATAGAGCTGGCTATTGAGGAAGGTGGTCATCGAGGTGTTTATCTGGGTAGGTGCTGAGTGTTTGTTGTCACAGCGATTGTCGGTGTTCCCCATGTCGATGGCAAGGTGGATGTGAAGATGGTTATTGCGTAGGGGTACCTTGGGTTCAATGTCAAGTCATAGTGGCATGGGCAGCTTTGTCGGCTATTGCATAGGCAACACCATTGGTGTTGTAGGTGGCATCAACTATGTAGCCCAAGTGTTTGGTGATGACATCATTGGGGAGTAGATGGAGTTGTTGGGGGCAATGTAGATGGAGTTGATGGTCAGAGTGCACCCGTTGTTGAAGATCTAGTCTAGGCATGACAGTAAGGGCGGTTGTAGTGCTAGTGGTGCCTCGATCGACTTCATCTCTGTGGCAAGGTTGTTTTGATCAACTGCAGTATGTTGACAGTGGTGGCTAGAGCCTCGAAGTTGGGATTCGAAACATGACTATTGTTGATGATGATGGTGTTCCCCTGATCCAATCTAGATTGGATCTTGGTGATGATGGTGTCACCCTAGGTGGTCGAGGAGTTTCCCTTTGAAGCCCTCTAGATGCATCCATAGAACAAAATTGTGGGTGATTCTGGTGTCGAACCTAGTCATTATTGGCATCAGTGGTGTAGCCTGATCAGTCGTTGGTGCAGCAGCTTTAGGTCATCTGTGGAGTTACTGACAATGGCCAGGATGTCGAGTGTTGGTGGTGCCACAAGCAAGTTCTATGGTGCCTCCCTGACAATCTCTAGTGAGGATTTATCCATTGTGGTGTTGACAAAAGATTCATTGACAGCGATCACAACTTGCTATTTATCTATAGTAAGGTTGTCGATGTCAGTGTCCAGATCCAATCTAGTTGGGGTGGGCTTACTTGAAGCCCATGGAGTTGTTGTTGGCGTTTCTGTGGAGATAGGCCAGCTCCTTGTTGACACCTCTTAATGTTATCTCTAATAACGGCGCCAAAAAATGCTTGTGCAGTGCACCGCCACTAGAATGCCAAGTTGTCATCCCCAGCATAACACCAAGGGGTATAGTATTAAATCATGCCACCATTTAGAATATAGAAATAGTATCCGCAAGCGCACAGATCAAATACCATTGTAGCATTTTACCCGGAGTATTACGGGTTGTCATTTATATTTTTCCAAAGGAAGGTCTATATGGCTCTCGTGTAAAGGTAGCGTGATAGCTAGGTTGTAATGGATAGGCATAACCATGTCCTCACTACTCAATACAGGGGTAAGTCACAAGATAAATGATAAGATAAGTATATAATCATCAGCATAAACAGATAGAGACTCCTAGCTATATCATTAGGGTTGCTAGTAGAACATCAAGAGATATTCCTGGGTTATTCCTAGCTACATGTCAATGTATATTATGGTTAGTGCAATACATCTAGTAATCATGGCTAAGGTTAGCATTATATTTATTCATAGTGGACATACTAGGGAAGTTTGAGAACATAGCACGCCCTTCCTTCGTACAAAAGCCCTACTGTGCCTATAGACAGGGTTTGGATTACATAGGTCTCAACAGGAATATCACACCCGCGATCTACCAAACCGGGCCTATAGGGTGCATTCGCAGATAAACAACGTATAAGCACCACGCTTACACAATGTTTATCACTCACCCAATGATCAATTAGATGAGTGCTATACGAACCTATGGATAAGTATAATGTTAATCTAGCTATACTAAGCATATAACCATAATAGACAAAGAACAAGATAACTATGAATATAAGTAAATAAGTATTCATCAATTCAATTGTAGCAATCATATAACTATACAACGAAAGAGAACAAAGGCGAGAGGAGGTAAGAACTATACCAAATCCAAGCTCTTGATGGCTCCGGAATCCAAGCCTACGCTTGCCTCCCTCTAGTTCTAATCTAGCTATCTAGGCCCTAGCTAAGGAGCTCGATTAGGGTTTTCGGCCGATGATCGGACTTGAATGAGGAATGAATGAATGTGCCCCCTCCCATGGAGGGGTGCCTCTCCTTTTATAGCCCTGGGCGATGATTATGAGCCATCGGATCAAACCGACATTGGCGGGCGGCTAGGATCGATCCTCAAAGGCGGTGGAGCGAACCAGGCGAACCGGGGCTGAACCGGGGGGCCGGCCCAGACCCGGCCGGTCGAGGGCCGAGCCGGCCGGTCGGCTTTGGTGGCCTCCGGGCCCCCGGCTCGGCGTGGTGCCTTCCGTCTCTTCGGAACCTTCCTATGTTGCCGTGGGGTTCGTTTCCCGTTTCCTTATTCCGATAAGCTCTTGTGATTGCGCCTTTTCGGTTTACGCGCTGCGAAACAAAGTGAAACACCAAAAACTCGTGGAATTCGGTCGGTGTAAACCCTATGTCTACTTTGGTGATCACAATTGCATTCTTTTCATGTCTAGTTGACGGTTGATTTCATACAATAATGGCCGTCAACACTCCTCCTCACTGGCCTTGATGCATTGAATTAGTTCATCAAGGGTGACTGACCGAGTGCCTTTTTTGGGGCTCTGCTCAGCCTTTTGTCGGTCTAGAAAAAAGAATTGGTGAATTTCTTCTTCCAGCTGTCGAGAAGGGCATGGATATCCTCCATGACGTTAATCTTGACTTGGCTCTAGATACCAGTTGGCGTGGTCCTAATCTACCTAGAAATTTGATGAGAGGAAATTAGGGTTCTGCAAGACCGGTCTGTAGGCATCCTAACGAGGATGACTACGAATCAGTGATTGTCGATGAGGAAGGCGAAGAAGTTGGCATTGATCACGGTGTGGAGGACGACGTGGTCGATGGCAGTAGCGGAACGATGATGGTGGGCGCAACCGCGGTGGTGGCTAGCGTGGCAATGACGGTGGCGTGTGGCGCAGAGGCGATGGCGTTGGTGGGCGCGGGTGTAACTTCTCGCCTCCTCAAGGCCGAGCCCGCTTACATCTGTCAGCTTTCATAGGACAAATACTACCATCACAGACCAACACCAGTCTTTTCTGCGTACTTTGTGCTCACTTGTGCGCACCCGGGAAGAACTTCCCGGTTGGTCACCTATCACTCCAAGCCAAGCACACTTAACTTTAGAATTTTTTGAAGATTGGCTCCTAGAAAAGAAGTTGTAACTTATTGGTATGAGTATCATATTAATCCTATTAAGCCCTAGGCCAGGGTGTTACAGCGGGCGACGCTGGCGACTGCGAGGGTAGCGGTGGCGGTGGTGAAAAGAAGAAAAGAAGCAGCGGTGTTACAAGAAGAGAGGAGAGGAAGAAGAGAGTAAGGGTTTAACCCTAAACTTGCTTAAGATCAAAAGAAATAAATCCCCTTGTATTTATAGTCTTATGGGACTTAGTCTGCAAGCAATCTAAACCAATATAATCTAATCTACAGTGGCAGTGGCGACACCCTAGTCGCATGGGCCTTGGGCCCCCTCTCCTTAGCGTGCGTGTGACACACAAATTCTTTGGGCCCCCACCACATTTTCCTTCCTAATATCTACCAAAGTTACTATTGCGTGATTTTGACAATACAACTAGTAATACCAATGCACGAGATAGATATACCAAAGGGAAGGTATAGGATGCGAGAGTATTTGTGAAGAGATATGATATTGCAGCATAAGGATGTGTATTTTGATTCAGCAAAATAGCGGTGACCGGGTTGGTGAGCGAGGGAAATGCGTGAGACGTAAGGTTAAAGGGTATCGTTGCGTGATTTTGACGATACAGCTAGTAATATCAATGCATGAGATAGATATGCAAAAGGAAAGATAGGATACAGGAGTATTTATAAAGAGATATGGTAATGCGGCATACAGATATATATTTTGACTCAGAAAGATAGCGGCGACCGGGTTGGTGAGCGAGGGAAACGTGTGAAGCCTACGCTTAAAAGGGAGGGAGAGAAGATCCGACGGCTAGAAATCAATCGATCTAGAGAAGGGAAAGAGAATACATTTTCCTTAGAAGCTAAGAAAATACGTTTTCCTTAAAAGCTCCACAATCTATATTTTCCAATTCTACCCCTATCCTACCTACAATTTCTATTTTACTTTAACCAAATACTTTTACATGTTTCCATTTGAACTCCTAGAGTTATGTAAAATCAATCAGTAAATCTTTCTATATAATTTTTTATAACCGAGAAGAACAGAGCACAGATGTGTCAACCCCACAAGCACCTAAATAGCAATAGCAGTAATAAGAAAAAAGTCACCACCAAAAAACATGAACCTTTTACTTGTATGCCATTAAAAAAGATGGTAATCTCACTGAAGGACCTCAAAAGTTGAATCTATCAGAAGCGTACAAGTTTAAAGAATTTGTTTCTCCCACGCCATTCCGTCTGCATTTTACAATGGTAACGGTGTGAAACGTAGGTGCAAAAGGACATAAATGCCCCCGAGTGTGAAAGGTGAAGTGGAATTAATACTTTCTTGTGTGTGCCACCGAGACCCCCGACTTCTTAGCGCCATTTTGGTGGTTTTGGCGCCACTCTTGTAGTCTTTGGCGCCAAAACTCCCCCCACCCCCCTATATATATGCAACAGCCTCCTCTCCCTCTCACTTGTGTCACCAGCCCCTCATTTCTTCACTACAGCCTCTCTCTCTTTCCCTCACTGCATCCATATCTAAAGGTGCAAGCAACAGCTATGAGAGGCGCCTCACCAGGCGTGTTTTTTGCCCCAACTGTAGGGTTCTTGCCAATCGATTCACCTCGATGACAGAGAAGAACACCGCCCGAGTCTTCCACAAGTATCCCTTCTACATGGTTTGTGTTGAGCAGATCTATGTGTTTGTCTTCAGTGTGCTTGTTCTATTTCTTTGCTCATCTCTTCTCTTTCTTTGGCGGACTGGTGGTTGCCAGTTTTTTCAGTGGGAGGATGAGATGGATGTCACCCCTACATAGGCAGGCCATGCTGGTCATCTTCGGCTCTAGGCAGCTCCACTGGCAGCAGCACCAGTGCCTCTACAGGCATTTCCAGCAGCACATGCACTTTCAGCAGCACATGCAGTTCCAGTAGCACACATAGCCCCTACAGCAGCAGCAGCAGCAGCAATGGAAGGCAGGGCTAATGGTGTTATGCAGCAGCTAAAATGGATTGAGAAGCTGGTGTTTTTTGCTATCTTTCTAGCCTTGTATGCAATAATAAAGAAGTAGGTGTAGGTGTGTGTTTTTGTTGCCATCAGGCTCATGTATGCAGAAGTAGGCAGTGTATGCATGTATGAATCAAAAATGAATGAACTTCACGTTGGAATGACATTGCAGTCCACAACAATGAATGTAAGACAAGAAATGAAGTTGCAAACCATTAGCCAAAAGAGAAACATTAATCTATCCAAACTGGTAAATTATTAGTACATGAAAGCCATAAACATTTGTACAATAAGCTCATGTCCAACTAAACATAGCACCGGAATAAAATAAGCAAGCACAAGTTCATTTCAAGCAGCACCTTTACAACTAAGGCCTTGTTTAGATGGGAAAAGATGGAAAAAGTTGCAACTGTAGCATTTCGTTTGTATTTGGCAAATATTGTCCAATCGTGACCCAACTAGAATTAAAAGATTCGTCTCGTGATTTACAACAAAACTGTGTAATTAGTTATTTTTTTCACTAACATTTAATGCTCCATATATACGGGTAGAAATTGATGTGATGGAGAGAGAGTGGAAAAACTTGCAACTTTCAGTGAAACTTGCATGTAACTAAACAAGGCCTAAAAGGGCATGTCCACATAGGCAAACTATCAGCACATTAGGTTTAGGACACAAGGTCCCATCAGCCAAAAGTAAAGGTGTTCTCCATGATGTTTTCAACCAACAAAAGTAAAGAGCATGGTTCTAACCAAGTTGTAGCTTATTTCTTCCTCTAGTGTTTGCAGCTGGGCTTGAACGATCAACAAGCTTTTAGATGCCACTTCCCTGAGCAGGCTTACAGAAGCCTTAGTGGGAGTTAGCCTCTTTTGCATAGCCTTCTTCTTCCTTGGGCTGGCAACTAGGGAAGGTGGCTGCTCCTGCACTACTGGCACCATTGTGTCCTAGGTTGTGTGGCTCCAGTGTCTTCAGTGGTTTCAGGGAAAGTGGCCAGGTGCACCACTTGGAGAGGAACTGGTTCATTTGATCCACTTCCAGACCTACAGGATGATAGAACGAGGAGCATCAGAGTGTAAGTTCAGCATTTAGAATGGATGGAATCAAGACACAAAGAGGATAGCCATCATACCTGCTACTAAACTGATTCTGACTACAAGTTGATGCACTTGTAGCTGACACCCTGCTTTTCTTGGCAGTTACTGTAGAACTGGTAGATGAGGCCTTCCTCTTCCTTTTCTATAGGACAGCTTTGCCCACTACCTCATTAGCAGGGAAGACCATCCCTTCAACAGGTGTAGCCACCGCAATGCTTGTCTCTGTGTTAGCAGCAGCTTGTTTCTTGAGCCTCTTCTTTGGCACACCCCTGCATTAACATGTTACCTCAAATTAGGGAAGGAAGGGTAAGAGTATAAGATGATGAAAGCATGTGAAACTTGATTGAGGTACCTTTCTTGTTCCATTGCAGCAATGTCTGCTGGGTCACCATTTTTGCAGGTATACCAGTGATGCCCTAACTAGAGGCATATAGAGCACTCATGCTTCTTTGTCCTCCTCTGGCTCCCCCTTTCAAAGCTCCTTTGTGCCTGTTCTTTCTTCTTCCAGCTGTTGACTTTAGTAAAGGAGGATGCATAAAAAACCCATGTTTTGCTTTGGGCCACATTTGCTTGCCTGGAATGGATGGAATGAGACCAGCATATGCAGCTCTGAACCTCTCAACTGAATAGTAGTCATCGACATAATCTTCTAATTTCTGTCCAGGAAGAGAAGTTATGTAGGCAATAGCATGCTTATATGGTATGCCTGTCCCTTGCCACACTCTGCATGAACAAGTTCTCTCATGTGTGTTCACCACAAACCTAAAAGATGTATCACTGCTTCCCTTTGCACACACTTCAGCAATTCCATCACTTTCTGTAATGACATCAATATCCAGGTTGAAGCTGTCCTCCCTCAACTTCTGCACAATGTGTGGTAGGATCTTGCCTTCAAACTTCTTTGCAACTTTTTTTCTAATATTCCATTTAATCAGGAGCTTCTATCTAATGGTATCCATCAAGTCATCTAGGCGTTTGCCCTTCTCTTTCTTAATCCAGTTATTGAAGGACTCAGCCAAGTTGTTGGTGACATAGTCAACCTTGCTTCTCAGCCCAAACTGGCTTCTAGTCCACAACTTCTTATGAGTTTATTGAAGGTACCTCACTGACTCTGATTTTGCAGTAGCCATTGCATTATAATGCTTATCAAACATGCAGGCAGTCCAAGAATAAGAGGATGCCAAAAGATGATCATCAAAAATTTTGCCATTGTACCTCTTCTTGAAATTCTGCACAAGGTGGTACATACACTCTCTATGTTCAGCCTGTGAAAAAGCCTCACTAACCCCATGCATTACTGCCTGTCCACAGTCTATGCTTAGTGTCAGACCATTTGGGGTGCCTATTGACTCTTTCAACTTCTCCAAAAACAAAACCCAGTTCTCATTTGTTTTAGAATCTACAACACCTATAGCAACTGGGTATATTCAATTATGGCCATCAACTGCACAAGCTATACACAACTGGCCCCTGAACCTACCATACAAGAAAGTACTATCTACTGCCAAATAAGGTCTGCAGCCCCTATGGAATCCATCAACACAAGCCTTCAGAGAAAAAACAGCCTATTGAACCTTATCTTGTTGTTGATGGTGTGGTGGTCAATGATAACCAAAGAACCTGGGCTCTCACTCTCTATCTAGGATTTAAATCTATACAAGTTGTCAAAACTTTTGTTCCAAGGCCCATATAGCTTGTCCATAGAAAGGTTCTTACCATTATACACTCTCATGTATGGCATCTGCACTTTAAAATTTTCTCTCAGTTTCTTCATCAATGCCTTGGCTCCCAAAGTTCTATCTTCTTTGAGCCAGTCAATCACTTTCTCATAGACCCAATACTTGGTGCAGTCTAAAGGGACTCCAGTCCTCTTCTTGCTCTGACATGCATGAATGGCTGGGTTCACTTTCACCTGTGAATAAAAACATCAAAGTTAATGCAGTACACAATATATATTACAGCTTTGGTAAACCCCTATTTTGGAATATGGACCTAAAGCAGAAAAAACATATATATCACCTAAATTGTTTTACCATATTTCATGGTTGATGCATGGATTCTCTAGGGACATCCATCATCCCTCCACTGGTAATACACTCTATATCTTGTTGCATCACATTCTTTAATAAAATACCTTATCTCCCTCACTGCAGCATGTGTAGCTAAAGCCATCTTAAACTCATTCATGTCTGCATACATGCTGCCTTCATCTATAGGTAGGTTGTTTTTGTCATACTCAACTAGTGCCATTAGATTAGGCTTATGGTCTTTAACCATTTCATCCACTTCATCAGAGTCTGTCTCAATCTCATCAACATAAGCAGCATCAGAATCAGAGCTATCATCACTGTCAGTTTCATATTCTTCACCGCTGCCAGGACTTGGACACTCTTCTCTTTGTGTGCTGCTAGCTTGAACCCCATGTTGTTCTGGTGGTGACTACACTGGTCCAATGTCAATATACAACCCTTCATCATCAATACCAACATGCTCATTCTCTGTGTTTGGGTTAAGTAGGATTCCATCATTTGCAGTTTCAGACTCACTTTGGCTTAGGTCTATGAATGAATCATCTGCAGGGTCAGTCTGTGTTTGGCTTGTTTTTGCAGGTTCATGATGAGTTTGGCTTGGGCCTGCAGGTTCAGTTTGAGTATGGCTTGGTTGAGTCTGAGTTTGGCTTGGGCCTGCATTGCTAGG
Organism: Chrysopogon serrulatus; assembly: GCA_015844335.1. Lineage (NCBI taxonomy): Eukaryota > Viridiplantae > Streptophyta > Magnoliopsida > Poales > Poaceae > Chrysopogon > Chrysopogon serrulatus. The sequence continues at coordinate 89,897 of JADLZL010006463.1, forward strand.
ACAAGGCATGGAAGGAGTGAAGGGGGTTCAACAGACTGCTCATCATTGTTTTTCCAAGATGGGATTGGAGGAGGCTCTGTATTGGGTGCATGGTAGGCTAAAGTCATGTAGCAGCACTTAGTAGCTTTGTTTTTCTCAAACATTTCAATTAATTGATGGTCATTGCAGATAGGGATATTCTTCTTTGTGTCATGGCACCAGTAAAACAAACTGCTGACATCCCTATAGCGCCCAGGATACTTATCCACAATGCCCTCAACCACATTTGTGTAGTTTGCAAGATCAGATTCCACAACTTCGTTCAAACTAAACCATTGAGCTTGACAATTTAGAGCAATAATCCGAAATTCTAGGTTGTAGCTACTATTTGGGTCCATCCTACAGATGGACAACAACAATCACACAGGGGGCAAACATCTATCAGGGACCAAACTCAAAAAACTGCATGTACACCCACATAACAAGTTTCAACACCACAAACATGGAATGAAGGGGGGAATCTCGTACTAACCCTCATCGAAACTAGGAAGGAAGCTCGGCCGCCCCCATGTTCGCCGCCATGCGCCTCGAGTCCTCCTCTTCGTGGTTCCTCCTTGCTCCACTATCCCATGCCGCACTGGGATCAGTTGCTCTTTCTCCTCTTTCTTCTCTCCTTGCCACCTCCAAAACCACGTCCTACGCGGCCGGAGCACGCCGCAGGATCTATTCACCGCCGCTAGGGTTTCGGTGATGGGGAAGATGAGGAGTCGAGCGAATGGGGGAGGGGGAGAGTGAGAGTGAGGGCGGTCAATGGCAGTCAACATGGCCTCTACCTATTCTGACTATGCCCATGGGCAGCTGGGTCATTTCCCATACCTAACCCCATATGTCAGGTCACCCAAACAGGCAAAGACGAACGGCGACCAGACAGAATGGCGTGGGAAAAACAAATTCTTCGAACTTGTACGCTTCTAATAGATTCAACTTCCCGCCTCCTCGGGGCTGGGCCCGCTTACATCTATCAACTTTAATAGGACTAATACTGCCATCACAGACCAACAGCAGTCTTTTCTACGCACTTTGTGCTTACTCGTGTGCACTCGGGAAGAACTTCCCGGTTGGCACCTATCGCTCCAAGCCAAGCACGCTTAACTTTAGAATTTTTTGAAGATTGGCTCCCAGAAAAAAGTTGCAACTTATTGGTATGAGTATCATATTAATCCTATTAAGCCCTAGGCCGGGGTGTTACAGCGGGCAACGCTGGCGGCGGCACATAGCACGGCGACGGCAAGGGTAGCTGCGGCGGCGGTGAAAAGAAGAGAAGAAGTGGTGGCGTTACAAGAAGAGAGGAGAGGAAGAAGAGAGTAATTGTTTAACCCTAAACTTGCTTAAGATCAAAAGAAATAAATCCCCTTGTATTTATAGTCTTATCGGACTTAGTCTGCAAGCAATCTAAACCAATATAATCTAATCTGAAGTAGCAGCGGCGACACCCTAGTCGCATGGGCCTTGGGCCCCCCTCTCCTTAGCGTGCGTGTGACACACAAATTCTTTGGGTCCCCACCCACATTTTCCTTCCTAATATCTACCAAAGTTACCATTGCGTGATTTTGACGATACAACTAGTAATACCAATGCACGAGATAGATATACCAAAGGGAAGGTATAGGATGCGAGTGTTTGTGAAGAGATATGATATTGCAGCATAAGGATGTGTATTTTGACTCAGCAAAATAGCGGTGACCGGGTTGGTGAGCAAGGGAAATGTGTGAGACGTAAGGTTAAAGGGTATCGTTGCGTGATTTTGACGATACGCTAGTAATATCAATGCATGAGATATGCTAAAGGAAAGATAGGATACGAGAGTATTTATAAAGAGATATGGTAATGCGGCATAAAGATATATATTTTGACTCAGAAAGATAGCGGCGACCGGGTTGGTGAGCGAGGGAAATGTGTGAAGCCTACGGTTAAAAGGAAGGGGGAGAAGATCCGACGGCTAGAAATCAATCGATCTAGAGAAGGGAAAGAGAATATATTTTCCTTAGAAGCTACGAAAATACATTTTCCTTAAAAGCTCCGCAATCTATATTTTCCAATTCTACCCATATCCTACCTCCAATTTCTATTTTACTTTTAACCAAATACTTTTACATGTTTCCATTTGAACTCCTAGAGTTATGTAAAATCAATTAGTAAATCTCTCCATATAATTTTTTTATAACCGAGAAGAACAGAGCACATATGTTTCAACCTCACAAGCACCTGAATAGCAATAGCAGTAATAGGAAAAAAAATCACCACCAAAAAACATTCCTACTTTGAGAGGGGCAAAGTGGGAAGAATGAGTCAAAAGACCGCCCCACAGATTCCTCGTCCTCCTCGTCTCCCTCTTCGGCCCCTCCCTTATATCTCTCCCCTGCTTTCGCTCTCACACCACTTTGCCGCAAAACCCAAACCCGTTCCACCCGCAAGGACTCTCCTCTGAGAAGAGTGGGACGGATCGAGCTCGACCCCGCAGCAGACCCTCTGCTCCGGCTTCGTGTGACACGCTCTCGTGTCGTGGGTTGGGGCGATGGCGCCGGCGTGGGAGCGTGCCAGGCGCGCGCTCGCCAGCAGGATGTGCATGCGCTTCGCGGCGAGGCGCGTGGTCGTCGTCGAGGACGCGCCACGTGACGCGATCGACGTGGGGGCGCCGGTGTTTCCGGTGGCGGTGGTGGAGGCGGAGCAGCAGCCGCCGGAGGAACAACACAGGGAGATGCCGCTGGCCGCGGTGTCCCCTGAACCGGCGTCCGAGCAGCTGGCGTCGTCGATGTCTGGGAGCCGGAGTTCAGCGGTGAGATCTCTTTCGCCTCATGCAGCCGGCTTGTGTGTTTTTGTCAGGTGCTCGCGGTGCATCGGGTCGATGCGCTACTAGTTTCATGATTTTGCGTAGGATTGCCTTGTTCTTGTCTTTCTTGCTATCGATATGGGTTGCTTGGCATGCTTGGGGACCACAGTTCTCCTGAGACGTGATTATTTTCCCAAGCTTATACGATAGTAATATATTGTTTTTTTTTTCAGTTTCCATTTCAGGCGTTTGACATTTGGAAATCCCATTCGTATGAAACTTTTGCTGCGTGATTGTTGTTCTCTGATCTTATTTCAGTATAGGACCAAGCTCACGCCAATGGTTTGAGATTTGGTAGAAAGAAACCCTAGTTTGGAACTGTTTGGTTTTATTGCCTCATCCTTGAACAAAAATGTTGGCTTTTTAGTTTTTATTGTCGCTTTGGGGTGACGGCGCCTAGACCGGATGGTCAAGGTGTTCTAGTAGTGTACCGTGGCCACCTGGATTCGATCCCCCACGGGGAGCGTATTCTTAGGGCAGCGGACAAAAAAAAAATTCCCCTTTTCCAAAGCATAGGTCTAAAGACCGGTTCACTGATAGGACAATCATAAAAAATTCCCCTTTTCCAAAGCATAGGTCCAAAGACCGATCCACTGATAGGACAATCATGCCGTCTGTATACGGCGAAGCATGGAAAACTGTTGCTTATGTTCCATCGATCTCATGTTTCCCCAGCTTTTGAATTCGTATTTTAGACTTTCTATTCTTGTCATCGTATTGATATTTAATTTGTACGTTCATGTATGATTTCCAGTTTTTTTATCTGTGGATGTTCTAGGTGTGCATTGTGCGCGTTTTATCAACCATATACAAGGGAAGTGATAGGCTATTTATGCAATAGTTTTGGTGTTATTCTGTTTCTAAGATCCAGCTGTGATTTGAAAAAAAAATCGGCTGTTTGTGCTCTTGCATTCACATGTAGGCAGTTCGTCGATTACTGATCACCATTTTTGCGTATCTTATGAAGACTTTTATCATTCCCAGCCCAGGTTTATCTTTGACTTGTTGGGTATTGCCATCTACTCCTAGCATAGATACTCCCTGCATACTCATATTAGTTGACGTTTTGGACAAGGACACAGTCTCCAAGACCTAACTTTATCCATCATTTTTATAAAATATATAAGAAAAATTAAAAATAAAATTACTTTTATAAAAGTAGGCTTCAAGGTGAATCTATACATATAAGTTTCACCTTTTCAAACTAAATATTTTAAAAGTTATTGCTAGTTTATGTTCCCAATGTTTGACCCAAATCTTGTCCAAAACGTCAACTAATATGAGTATGGAGTAGTAAGGCTCAAATCACATTTAAAGATATTTTGGCTTTGACAGCATTCTGCTGAGCCAAGCATTCAAACCGTGTTGCAATAATACTTTTTCTCAGATGGAAGTGTTGAAAGTAAACTTGAGATATAGATATTGATAGTTTTGTGCAAAACTATGTGTAATTGACATAAATGATTTCCTTCAGCAATCATATATATATATATAAAAGATGACGCCTTTCTTGTTACATCAACCTACATTATGATTTGAAAGATCACACATGTCATGCCTATCTTCTTTAAAACTTAGAGGGGCAGTGTCAAATATCCTCTGAAACATGCATGGCAACTTTGCTAGCTTGGCCCTCTGAGAAATTCGGAGTATATGATGCGCCACACCTTTCTCCCATGTGCTAGGTATCATTCAGAAGAGGAAAGAGCTGAATAATGGAGGGATGGGCTAATAGCTAGCTCTGGCATGTGTCTGCACTTGATCTGATTTTTTTATGGATGCATCTAATTTGAATTTGTAGCGTTTTTTTTTTTTGAACATTGAATTTGTAGCGTTTGGATAATCCCAGCCTAATAATATACCTGACCCGGTGACCCATGCTTGAAGCATTTTTAATTTTGATGTATAGAAATAAAACAGAAGAAAATAAATATTTATAAGTTGACTTGATTGATTGCATGGCTTACATAGGATATTCTCCTCTTATGCTGATGACGTTCATATACAGGAAAAATAGCCCTTACAGTGTTGCCACTAGTATTTAACTATTTATTGCAGTTATTTGTAAGGCCATCTTTCCTAATTCCAAAGCTCTATCAATTTATTTTGCTTATAGTATCTGGCAATTTGTACTTGATGCATGCTAATATGAAGATGATAAGTGCTATTACGTGCTATGCTTTGATGTTTCTTTTAGTCAATACGTACTAAACTTCATTATGTGCTTGTTGCTGATTCTGGCATCATTGCTGGTGCGAAGAGCAAGAGTTTGCATGCTGTTCAATGTTCTTGTTTGTAACCACAAATCATTTCTCACGCCATTGATTGATTGAGGTGTGCTTGTCTATATCCCTGCTTGCATTATGTTGCTAGTACTAAGTATTGTGATTCCTGTTCTCGATCAGGATATCTTGTCCTTCACTGCAAAATTTATGTGTTTTTGAAGTGTTCAAATGTCGCCGTCCACTCATTGATCTCTGCAATAATGTAGTTTGTATCTGTACAAGCAACGAGTGGCCATTTTCTAACTTTGAGTTCTCTTGATTTCAGAAGATATGTGCAATTTGCCTCAGCGCCATGAGGTCCGGCCGCGGCCAAGCACTGTTCACTGCTGAATGCTCCCACAAGTTCCACTTCAACTGCATCTCCTCAAATGTGCAGCACGGCAACACAATCTGCCCAATCTGCCGTGCTGTATGGAAGGAGCTGCCTTTTCAGGGGCCTCTGGCTGCATCTGCTGCCCATGGCCATGGGTCAACTGGGAGACTAATCCCAGCGGCTTGGCCCCAGATGAGCATGCTGTCGGTGAATCCGCTGGAGGATGAGCTCCCAGTCTTTGGCAATCATGAGCCAGCAGTTTTCAATGACGATGAGCAGATACATCTTCAGCCTGGAACAGCATCTGGTGATGGGGATCATGAGATTCCTGCTTTGCTTGAGATCACGACATACACTGAATTCCCAGCAATGCAAGAGTCCGTGGCACAGGAGCAATTTGCCATCTTGATCCATCTCAGGGCTCCGCATGTGCCGGCGTGGGTGAGAAGCCGAGCGCCACTGGATCTGGTGACTGTGCTCGACGTGAGCGGGAGCATGTCGGGCCCCAAGCTTGCACTCCTGAAGCGCGCCATGAGGTTCGTGATCGACAACCTTGACGCCAGCGACCGGCTCTCCGTCGTCGCCTTCTCCTCGTCGGCTTGGAGGCTGTTCCCGCTCCAGAGGATGACCGCCTTCGGACAGCAGCAGGCGCTGCAGGCTGTCGAGTCCCTCGTCGCCGATGGCGGCACCAACATCGCCGAGGCGCTGCGGAAGGCTGCCAGGGTGGTGGAGGACAGGCAAGCCAGGAACCCGGTGTGCAGCATCATGCTCCTCTCCGACGGCGTGGACTCCCACACCCTGCTCCCGCCGCCGGACGGCTCGGCGCCGGACTACGCGCCGCTCGTCCCGCGCTCCCTCCTTCCCGGGAGCGAGCACCACGTGCCGATCCATGCCTTCGGCTTCGGCATGGACCACGACTCCAGGGCGATGCACGCCGTCGCCCAGATGTCCAGCGGCACCTTCTCCTTCATCGACATGGTGGGGTCGATCCAGAACGCCTTCGCGCAGTGCATCGGCGGCCTCCTCAGCGTGGTGGCGCAGGAGACGCGGCTCCGCGTCGAAGTGCGCCGACCAAGGCGTGCTGCTCACGTCCATCGTGTCTGGCAGCTACGCCAGCGGGGTGGACGGCGACGGCCGCGGCGGGTCCGTCGACGTCGGCCGCCTCTACGCCGACGAGCAGAGGGACTTCCTCGTCACCGTGCGCGTCCCGCCGTCGCGCGGTGAGATGGCGCTCATCCGGCCGAGCTGCACCTACCGCGACGCGGTCACCACGGAGACGGTGCGGGTGGGAGGCGGCGACCCGGTGATGCTGCTCCGCCCGGCGAGCCCAGTGGGCGCGGGGATGTCCGTGCAGGTGGAGCGCGAGCGGCACCGCGTCCGCGCCACGGAGGACATGGCCGCGGCGCAGGCGGCCGCGGAGGAGCGCGACTACGCCCGCGCGGCATCGATCCTGGAGGCCCGCCGCCTGCTGCTGGAGTCGTGCGCGTCGCTGGCCTGGGACCAGCAGACGCAGGCGCTGGTGGCCGAGCTGCGGGGATGGAGGAGCGCGTGCTGAGCCCGCAGCTGTACGAGGGGTCCGGCCGCGCCTACCTCCTCTCCGGGCTGAGCTCCCACTCGTGGCAGCGTGCCACGGCGCGCGGCGACTCGACGGAGATCTCCGGCCTCGTCCACTCCTACCAGACGCCGTCCATGGTGGACATGCTCAACCGGTCGCAGGCGCTCCAGCGGGAGGTACCGGAGGCGCTGAGCCGGTCCGCGTCGATCTCGTCGTCGCGCAGCCCGACCCCAACCCCCGCCCCCGCCTCCGGCTCGTCGAGACCCCGACGCGGGCTCAGGTCGTTCTGGCCGGGGAAGTTCACCGGGCGGTCATCGTGAGAGAGAGGGAGGGGGGTTTAGAATTACTGTTCTGTTGTTTGTACTGTTTCGGTGTTTTGTACTGTTGCTTTGGTTGATCTGTTAAACTAGTGGGAGTTGACAATTGGTGTTAAGTTTTACTCCTAACTGTTTGCGCTGTTCGTCTTTAACTGTTTGCACTGTTCGTTGGTTTTTTTTTTTTTTTTCCATGGAGGGAAGCCGTTTGGCCTCCGCTGGATGGCTGGTTGGAGCGCAGAGCGGGTGAACAGTATTAGTCTAAGGATCTGTGTGGATCTAATGACACTAGTTGAGATTTGAATTGGTCATTAGTTCACCTACTAGTTCACTTGTTTGGATCCTTATGGACTAATTGTTAGTCAAGGACTAATTGTTAGTCAACTAGTTACTAGTTCATAGGATCCAAACAGGACCTAAATGTTCATGTTGATCGTGTAAAACAATAAAATCTAAACTAAATGGGTATGGAGTTTATTTTTCTTACAATATCTCCCTTTTTAATAAAGAAACATGTATGGAATGTACAATTTAGAATCTAGATGAAAAGGCTATGCTCTTAGAAAGATGCTACAACATCACAAGTTCCGACAACTTCCAACGGACATGGAAATTTTAGACCACTTTTCCTTGAACTTCCGATGGTCGTAAGTTCCTATACACATTGGAATTCCGATGTCCCTATGCGGATCCAAAAATTGGACTTTTTTGTTCTGGTTCAAACTCATTTGAACTTGTGGAAAACTTGTAAATTACGTTTTGGGAAGGTTTCCTACTAGGGAGGATCATGACCGATTGAGCTATTCAACATTCAATATTTTTTAATCTCTTCAAACCTCAATGCAGTTCATCACTTCACTTGATGACTAAAGATGGTACTCTAGGCTTCTTTGGCGGTCAACCTAGCGTTATCCTTGTCTTCATAGGGTCTCTTCTAGGTGAGAGTTTTGATTGTTCCTTTGCTAGTTTCTCCAAAACAAGGGTGGATCCACAAAGTATGTTAGGTGGGCATGACATACCTTACGAGCCAACCCTGTACTTACTTAGAGTTTTATGTTTAGGGCATGAGTTCAAATCTTTCTCGGGCTGTATTTCAGCTACTATTTTTCATTTTTGTGGCACCAAATTTTAGCTACTATTTTCCCATTTTCCTACTTTATGAAAAAAATGCTCCGTCCCAAATTAACTTTCATATTAGGCTTTCATATCATAAGTTTGACTCAATTTATAAAAAATACTAATTATTTTGGGACGGATGGAGTAACTGTAGATATATGTAATTGTAAATATTAATATTTTTAAAGATATTTTTTATGATACTAATTATGTACTATAAATATTAATATTTTTAAAAATATATTTAGTCAAAGTTATTTTTAATAAGCAAAAAACAATAATTATTTTGGGACAGATGGAGTAACTGTAGATATATTTCATCGGTTAGTTTTTCTATCTTTCAACCTCATCTTTTCTTGTTCCATGAGACCTCAATTTTAGCTTAGTTTTTAATTTCTGATCTTTCATCCCTCTGGACATTAATATATTTTGTCATTTATTTTTCTAGTTTTTTATCTGATACACGCTATGAAATGGAATCGAAGATAAAGTGATATCACGTCAACATCATTTCATTGTCACTTAACAATAGCTATGAACAATGCCATTTTAAATGTCCATTTTTTGTCCCTTTAAAATTAACTATAAATAATATATTGCATTATTTAGTTTTCCAATTTTTTATCCCCTCTTGTTGTGTCCCATGAGACCTCAGTCACGTCTTATTTATTTAATTTTCATTTTTTGACCCCTCTAGATATTATAACTCAAATAAGAGGTCAAGATTATGATGGAGCTAGCACTATGAATGAGATATTAAAGGGACGAAAACACTGATCCATGTAAGAATCGCCTTCCATGTGTTATTATATTCATTGCTTCGCACAACTCCAACTAATTCTTGCTGCTATTGCCAAGGAAAATATTGATTGTAAGAGTTTTCTTAATCTTGTTTTGAATGATTTTCTAGTCACATTTGTTGAATGGGATATTTTCTTCCGAGTGGATAGAGATGGTATAATCGATACATTCATGTCATTCAGAAAGCGATGCGTAAATAACTCAAGACAAGTAGTATTGTATTCTCTTTTATGAATATATTTTGAACTATTTGTATTTTATTTGAACTATCTATATTGTATCTGTTCTAGCTTAATCTCTAAATTTAAAGTTTATCATGTTATTTAATGCATGTGGTTTTATCGAATTGAAGATGGACTTATCAAATTAAATAAGAAATTTTTATTAGCATAGGTCTACCACTAACTCGAAAACTAGCCGTTCATCACGTAAGTACGAGTTGTTATCCTTTGTGGTTTGCTCGTAAACTTCGTTATTCTTCGCTATAAAAGAGTGTTAGTTATCCGCTAAGTTCTTCGGTCTGTGATGATCCTCATGATCGACCAATCTTTGTAAACACAAGGGACAAGCTCGATGAAATCCTCCTCGCGAGCTGCTCCACTATGAAATCCTCCACGACGCGGGTCCTCCGGCCGTCGGCACGCGACGCGAGCTGTGGCTGCCGCAGGCTTCGCGAGCGCGAGTGCCTCCGGCCGCGTCCTTCGCACCACCGGCTGCTGCCCGCGAGCGTTGGGCGTGGCCGCCGCGCCGTCCGGCTGTGGTTTCCGCGAGCGAGCTACGGCGGACTTCGCGAGCGCAAGAGCTGTCCGGCCGCGGCTCCATGAGCGCTGCCGGCGACACCTCCGCGAGCGCAAGCGCCGGGCGTGGCCGTCGCGCCGCGGATGCGGTTTCCTCGAGCGAGCGGCGGGCTACGCGAGCGTGAGCTCTGTCCGGCCGCGGCTCCGCGAGCACTGCCCCGGCGGCAGCGCCGCGAGCGTGAGCACCGAGCGTGGCTGACGCGCCGTCGGTTGGGAGCTCGCGAGCGTCGGGCACGTGCGCCGCTGGCCGCTGCCTGGGAGCACGAGCGCGAGCGCCGGTCGCTGGCAGCTGCCTGCTGGTTGGGCCGTGCTCGCTCGTCCCTTTTTGCCTGCTGAAAAAGGCGCCATCATGGCCTGGCCCCCGGCTGGGTCTGCGAGCGCGAACACCGTCCAGCATGCCGCCAGCTGCTGCTTCCGCGAGTGCTTTGCGCCGCCGGCTGCGAGCTCCGCGAGCGCGAGCGCTGCCCGCCGCGCCGCTATGGGCCTGAGCGCCGGGGTGGAGAACAGGGGAAGAGAGGGAGCTGTGTGGACCACGAAAGACTGAAAATAATATGTGAAACCGTGCCATGAAACTATATACACTATGGAAAGAGACATATTTCACGATAGGTTTCGTGTCTTGGAAACCGAGAGATTTAAACTATGATTGAGACGCGCTTTTTAATGTGCGACCCGTCACAAGATAAGACTATTTCCTGACGGTGCATCTGTACCCCCATCCGGAATCGCGCCAGTCACCTTCTCCGGATGGCGTCGCGTGCGGCGGCATCAGGGAGAGACCGTTATCCGGATCGCGCCCTCGCGACGGCAAAAACCCGGGCGTTGGTCCGGGCGAACGGTAAACGCGCTGGGGCTCGGCTGGCTGCCGCCGGCAGAGAGAAGAGGAGGAGCACCGCCGGGACGGGCGGCAGAAGGGTGGCGTACGGGCCGCGGGGCGAAAGCGTAGAGGCGGAGAAGAGAGCTCGGGCGCTGGGCGCAGGGGCGCTTTCGCTGCCCCGGGCGAGGCGCTGCTGCCGCGCTGCGCGGAGGCGCCGCCGCCCAGCTGGAGCGCCGCCGCTCGCCCGCTCAGGCGCGCCGCCGCTGGCAGCGGCTGCCGCTCATGGGAACCGGGCGTGGGGAGCGCGCCGGGCGGGAAGGTCGCTGCCGCGCTGCTCGAGGCCGCCGGGGACGGGCCGAGGCTCGGCCGAGGCCACCGCGCCGCGCTTCGCTGCCGAGGCCGGCGCACTCCGCCGGCGGGCGAGGCCGGGCGCGCTTTCAAAGCTCGCCGCTGCCGCTGGGCTCGGGGACGCAGCGCCCGCTGCCCGATGTCGCCGTCGCTGCGGGCCGAGGCCTCTCGGGATTGGTCGACGCTGGCGGGGCCCGCCGCCGCCACGCGAACGCGCAGCTCCCGGAGGCGGCGCGGCCGCCATCGCATGAAGCCGCCGCCGGTGCCGAGGCCGCAAGTCCTGCCGCCCGGTCCTCTGCCAGTGCGAGAATAGGGAGGAGTGGGGGGAGAGAGAGGGGAAGGGAGGGAGGAGGTTTTATTATTAAAAAAATCGACAAAAGCGGGACCCATAGTTGATAGAGGATGGTATAGAGTACGAACGAATGGGTGCGGAGAACGTGGTATGGGTAAAGAATCTTTTGGTGACTGGTGGCCAGAATATTCCGTTTAAGATGAAAGATATAGAACGGAAAATGCGGATAGCCCTAAGAAAAACATAGCGACCCCACCTGTGTAATAACTGAGCAGACGTACGGAGCCGTGTGACCAATCACTGCACGCGCATGCAGCCGAGCGACCAGCCCCGAGGATCCAATAACCGACCAGCAAAGTCCCTGAACGGAAAGCCAGCAAAGTACCCTGCACGGAAACCTAAAGTATAGAACGTTTTATTGAAATTGCTATAACTTTTGAATATTCTATCCATTGCTGTAATTTTATTTCAGTAGCAATTTATGTATAAAATATGCTAGGAGATTTATAAAAATAAGTTGCTACCATGTAAATACTAAACTTGCTACTACAAAAACAAATTGAAGTTTTTACTTGGTATGCACATCTAATGGTACCGTAAGAATATATAGTAAATTGTTATATTGTATTTACATAAGTGTACTAACCCCTAAAAAAGAGTGGTTGACCAAAACAAGACAAGCTGTAGTCTAGCGGAACAAATCTCTATTATAAGGCACCAATTCAAATTATACTCGTCCCATCCAAGATGCCCCCCCTGGAGAGAGAGTCTAACCTTCGTGCACCCGGAAAAATACACGCAGCAAATCGTCTTCATCGAAATCAAGGGGTAAAAACACCCCGGGCCGGATCCTATGGCTGATCGGTTTCAGGCTTCAACCCGGGCGGTTTCGAGGCTTCGACAGCGACTTCAAACACGCTACGAGACCGCGTCTCCCGCATTGGTGGCCCGCGTTTGTTCCGCGATCACCGAGTAAAAAAAAAAAAAAAAAAAACTGCAAGGCCATCAAACCTAGCGCTGTCACCGCGCCCATCGCTGGCTGCGGGCCGCCGCGACGAAGAACGCCAAGCAGAAAGCACGAACCTAGCGGCCGCCCGCAGCCTGGGGACCGAACGGCCAAAGCTCGGGGCGCTGGCACCCCGCGCCCCATCGCTATGGAACTGGTCGCTAAGATGCGGCACTGGTGGTCGGGCGAAGTTATCTTCACCTGGTTCGCCGGGCACCACGGCATCGCCGCGCCCGGAGATCTCACTAGTAGAAAAATCATTTTTTGACGACACTACGGTTTTTACAAAGCGGCTCCAATTTTCTTGACGCCTGTATAAAGAAATCGTTGGGCCTAGAAAGAGAACCGTCAGAAAATTGAGGTAGGCGGATCTCTAAGACATATCCTTGTACAAATCGACATATTTGTATAGGCGGATCTCTTAGAGATCCGCCTGTACAAATCGATATTTGTCTGAGGAGGATGTCTAGACATCCTCCCTGCATAAATAAATCGACATATTTGTACAAAGCGGATCTCTAAGACATCCGCTGTACAAATGATTTATGCAAGCGGATCTCTAAGACATCCGCCTGTACAAATAATTTTAAATTTATTATTTTGAATTTTTCAAACGACCTGGGATGGAATTTTTGATCAAAATGAAAGTTGTAGATCTCAAAAGTTATGAATGTTTGTAGTTTACAAATTTTTCTTGAAATCATATAGGCTCCCAAAATTGCATTTGAATTCCTCATTTTACAAATGACCTCGGATGGAGAAACACTCTAAATAAAAGTTGTAGATCTCGAAAAGTTATGAAACTTTGTATTTAAATATTTTTTCATTTGAATTCGTTTAGACCCTCAAATATTTAATTTTTCGTCGGGTTTGTATAATATATGGGGAACAAAAAATGGTATCTAGACACAAGTGGCGTGTAGGTGGAGTGGTAGAGGGAGGGTACGGTAACCCGAGGTCTGGTTCAACCCCCACGGCCAAGTGTAGGCATTTTCTGTGAAAAATACGGCGACTTGCGACTTCGACTTAAGACGGGCGGGTGGGTGCCTCTCACGGTTCCAAAAATATTTTTTGCCTTTTAAAAAAAATATTTTTTGCTATTTTTTTTTCGTTTTTTCGGACAATAATTTTCCACAGGCGGTTGACTTTATTACTGTGCAGCCGACTAAGTGAGCCGCCTGTGAAAATCGAATTTTCACAGGCGGCTCACATCCGCCTGCATCAGTAGGCGATTAGTACTGACCCCCAAGGCGGTGGGCTTGGCCGCCTGTGTAAATGGGTCTACCACCGCCTGTACAAAAAGGATTTCTGTACCGGTGTCTGCTCCTCCTTCATGGTACGCCCCCCATGCTGAGTGTCACACTCTCTCTTTGGTTCCTGATTTGTCAAGTCGTGTACAATGTTCAATTCTTTATTCCCTACCACTACCGGACCAAGGCAATCTAGGTTTTCTTTTAATTCTTTATTCCCTTTCAATAGCTGTGTATGCCAATTCCCTGGTTGGAGACAAAACTAGACCTTCCCTTGAATTATGCTGCAGGTGCTCCAGAAGCATAAACCCTGGGAGGAGATAGCCCTGTGTTTTAAATGAATATATCTTTGCCACAGCTACTATATCGTGATCCTTGGCCAACACTGAGCTTGGATAGGAGTTGATGCAGAAATTCTTGCTTGCAGAACCTGCAAAAGGTACAGATCGGTCTCATCTTGCCTCCTAAATGTCAACTTATATATGAGAAGAACAGGCTTTTTGTCACAATATACAAGTGTCATTTATCTTCTGCCATTTGATATGCCAATTTCATGTATGGGCTTTTGGTTATGCCTATCCTGCCTATGAATGCTACAAGATTATTGAACTGAACAAACCAGAGATTGAGCAGCGCATATTTTTGGTGTCAGTATTGGTAAGGCGGTATTTCAATAAATTATGTGGCACAATATTGACTTCCATGAACAATCTGCCAAATTTAGTTTTCCTGTGTCTAGGATTTTAGTTGCAGTATGACCGTTTTACTCAGAAGCAAAGCTGGTGTTCTTTGTATCCTTTGCTTCTTATGTCTTAGTATCTTTTTGGCATAGGCTGACTTGTGCTTTCATTACAGGAAATCATGTAGGTTTATGGGACTTTCTTTAAGCCATATATTCTTAGCATTTTTTTCGCGACCAGGAGAATCCTTTTTTTCATTAAGAAGGAAGCAGAATATACGGACCGGTCATAAGTGAGATGGAGGCGAGGGGCCTCAAGACATGAAGGGGGGAACCTACGCTACTGGATGTAGGTAGCGGTGATTACATATGAGACGAAGTTTTGCGACCATAAGCTATCGAGTGCTTGCATTGGCACGAGTCCGCCAACGCCCATTCTGCTCCTTCCGCAATTGCCGTGGTTCTTTGCGTTTCTCTCCTTCCATAAGCATTAGGCAGATAGCAATAACAACGAAGTCAAGACCGGCCGCGATGCTTTGTCGATGCGCTTTGTTGTTGCAGCCACCAGCTCACGATGTCACTCGCGTAAGTCGGCATAAGGTCAAGGAACTGCAACGGCCAAGCAAACCTGCCCATACCTGCCTGGCAAAAGACGCATCCTAAGAACAGATGGGGTTCTGTT
Organism: Chrysopogon serrulatus; assembly: GCA_015844335.1. NCBI lineage: Eukaryota > Viridiplantae > Streptophyta > Magnoliopsida > Poales > Poaceae > Chrysopogon > Chrysopogon serrulatus. The sequence goes on from JADLZL010006463.1 coordinate 105,021, forward strand.
TCAGGTTCTTTGTCACATAGCACGCATGCGTTGTTGTCCTGCAGGCCATGCCGCTTGTGCCTCGCCGTCAGTATACAGAGTCTTTGGTGGAGCCGCAAGTTGCAGAACATCTTCACTTCACCTTTGGGCACGCGCGCATGCCGAGCTCCTTCAAGGCCAAGTAGTTATGTCGATCCCGCGAGAAATGCTCTATAGGTCGGAAGACATCAGAATCTTCTTGAACTGGACTTGAGCCACTGATTTCTCCTTTAATTCCAGAAGGCTGTTTCGGTAGGACAAAATACTGGTCGAATGTATGAAGTTTTGAATTTCGTCATTCAATTTTCAGTTTCCCCTTGATCACAATTTATGATTGTCTCTTGAAGTAAAATTCAAGTAAACTCTACTGCTCCAGACTGCTGCCATTGGCATTTTTCCCTTCTACTTCCCAGTTGTAATATCTTATGAGTTCTCTTTTTTTGTCTTGGGCTTTAAGCAGGATGCAATAAAGCAAACATATGAAAGGTCAGAGTTGCTCAAGATTATGGGATCATGAAAGAGAGCCTCGAGTTTGTTTTCTTGTGCTTTGACAAAACAGATGATGTTTTCACTTGATTTTAGTCGAGAACCTGATCCCTCTATCTCTCCATGCAGGTCTTTGATCCATGGCGTGAGCATTTGTGCTTTCCTTAATACTACATATTGCACAAGTCATGACTGACCAGGCTACTTCTGGAAGTTTAGGGAGTTGAGAATGGAGACCTGTAAGCCCGCAAGGCCATCTTCAGCTATTGATTCTATTGAGAGAGGTGATTTTTTTTAGCAAAAGGTTTCTACGGCTTTATTGAACCACCAAAGCATAATTCGATTTACATACAGCATAGCATATTTGAGGTATGTGGCATTTTGAAAATGGATCATATTGTTGCCTAGCATTGTTTCTATTGTATCTGTCTTTTTTTGCTATTGTTACTATTTTTTCTATTGTATCTGTCTTTTTGCCATTGTTACTATTGAATTTGTGTTTCTTTCATCAATTGATCTATTTTTTGTCTTATGATTTATTTTAGTTTTAATTTTTTTCTAAACACTAACCGTGAATGTTAGCACGGCAATATACTAGTTATTAAAATAAGCATCCAATTAGAAGGCTATGTTATTATGCAACACATTACAAAAAAATTTAGAAAACTTGACTCATTGTCGAACAGGGAAAATTATTTAAAAAATAAAAGAGAGCAACATAAAACAAGACAAGCTAAATTAATTCCATCGAATATTTAATATGGGTGACTGAAAACCAAATTAATAAAACATTAAAATTGAAGTAAATAAAAAAATTGAATGAAAACTGAAAAAAAAAAAAAACTTATTTAATAGAAACCGAAAAGAAACAATGAAAAAGTAAAATAATGAGACTAAAAATGAAACTAAAAAAAACATTAACAAACAAAAATGTATGAAAACTGAAAAATAAAAAACCCAGTTAACGTAAAACTAAAAAGATACAACGAAAAACTGAAGAAATGAAACTGAAAAATGTATCAAAAGATAACTAAGGTTAACACAGAAATAGAAAAAAGAAAAACACGGCGTGCCCCGGCCGCAGACGATCGTATGTTCCCTGGGCCAGGCCGCCATTTGTGCAAGCCGCCGGGGGGAGGGGGCCTGCTTGGCCGTTGCCGCTTGGCGCTATCCCATGAGCACGACAGGTCGCGACTCAGCGAGTACTCTTTTCCAAAACACAAGGGATCATTAAAATTTGAAAAGTCTACTTTGCTCCCCTTTAACTTTCGCGGAAGTCTACTTTTTCTCCCCGAACCCTAAAACCGGACAAACAACCTCCCTCAACTTTTTTCAAACCATGCGCTTTTCCTCCCCGAAGTGGTTTTGATGGTGGTTTTGCTACAAGTGACAGTGGTTTTGTCTTTTTTTTTTTTTATTTATTTGATTTTTTTGAAAAATTATAGTAAATCACAAAAAAAAAATCATAAAATAGAAAATCTAATTTTGTTGGACTCCACGTGAGTAGATCTACACAGTAAATATATAATATATTATGCTTTAGTTTAAAGTTTTTGCTAGTCTTTTTCTTTTTTATTTATTTTTTTGAATCTTTGAAAAATCATAGTAAATCATAAAAAAAATCATAAAATAGAAATTTCAATTTTGTTGTCTCCACATGAGTAGGTCTAGACAGTAAATATATAATATGCTTTAGTGCAACAAAATAGTTATAGAAGCTACATTTGTGAATTATTTTAATTAATTATAGAAAAGCATAGATCGAAAAGCTACAGCAAGAACTTTATATTAAAATATACTATATTATATGTTTTTTCATAGATCTACTCATGTGGAGTCTAAGAAAATTAGATTTTCTATTTTTTGATTTTTCTGTGATTTACTATGATTTTTCAAAGATTTGGCCAAAATAAATAAAAAGAAAAAAGACTAGCAAAAATTTTGTACTAAAGCATACCATATTATATATTCATTTTGTAGATGTACTCATATGAAGTCCAATAAAAAAATTAGATTTTATATTTTGTGATTTACTATGATTTTTTCAAAAGTTCAAATTTAAATAAATAAAAAGAAAAAAGATAAAACCACCGTCATACTATAGCAAAACCACTATCAAAACCACCAGGGAGGAAAAACGCATGGTTTGAAAAGTTGAGGGGTTTTTTATCCGTTTTGGGTTTTAAAGAAAAAAGTAGACTTTCACGAAAAGCTTAGGGATCGTAAGTAAACTTTTTTTTCCTTAAAATTTTAGCAAAAAAATTAACAGCTGAAGCGGCCCAAGTAGTACGTAGCCCAACACAGCAAAGCCCACCCAAACTCACGCACGCACAAACAAACTCCCTCACGCCTTGATTAACTCAGACACTCAGTGACCCGTGGCTTCTTCCCCAATCGGCCAATCCGGAGTCCCGACCCAATCCGGCATTACCTGTCTCTAGCGGCGGCCGGCAGCCGGCGGCTCGACGTGGTAGGAGAAGGGCCGTGGGCGCTAGGTGGCACACTGCAGGAATCGCGGCCGCCGCTGTGCCCTGTGAGCCGCTGAGCACTGCGGGACTGAGGGAGCCGCAGCCAGCGGGCAGATAGGAACGCACCAACGCAGCGCAGAGCAAGCAAAAGGTCCTGACGCTAGGCGGAGCGGCAGCATCGCATCACGCAGCCAGAGGCAAGGAGGCAGCGCAGCACGGTAGCAACTAGCAGGCAGCCATCGAAGGTAGGAAGGTAAGGAGATAAGGATTCTTGATTATCATGAATCGTCTATTCTCCTTTCGTTCCAAATTACAGTTCAGTTTTTCCTAAATCGAACTTCTCTAACTTTAATCGACTTCATATGAAATGTATCAATATATGGAACATTAAAGATTCATTAAATTCATTTACATGAATAAATTTCTCTATGAAATATGTGCTTGTAAATTGTAATGGAAATCGGATGGCCTATAAGTATTGATTTATGGGGTTCGTTATATGGATAGCTTGTACGAAAGATATACTATCATGAATGATATCAGTGGATGGTATTCGCAGCTAAATGTATATTAGTGGGCGATGTGGCTCGCAGACATAATAGATAACTTGCATGCAGAGATAGCTATTATAACTGCGTGGTAGTGAGTGCCGACATGGCTAGCCTGGATGAAAGAGATAGCTATGCCATGGGTTTGCTTTTCAAAGTTAGGACAAAACTAAAGTGACCTATAGTTTGAAATTGAGTATAATTTTGTAGCTGATGTTCGCATTGCAATTGATTTTTGTACATGTTGGATTCAGTTGTTAGTTTGGATTCAGTTGTTAGTTTGAAGTGGTTGCTGTTATGGACTGATGAGTTATTGAGCTCATTTGTCTTCTAGCTCTGCACCAGCTTGATGTATGCCTAAATCATTGATCATTTGACAGGTTGTGCGTCCCAATTAACCTGCATTGAACTCTTTTGCGCTTGAAATGTCAGCACCCAAGCCCATTTCTCGACTTGTTTCCCATGTCATCCTTGATTTGGACGGCACCCTCTTAAACACAGGTGACTGAAAATTAAAAACATTAATAGTTGATATTTTTAGGCTTAGAGTGTGTACTAAATTCACTTGTCTAAGCCAACTTATTCTCTTGGTTATACTAATTGGCAGATTCTGTTGTAAGTAAGGTGGTAAAACCATTTCTTGTCAAAAATGGGAAAACCTGGGACAGCAAGAAAGCTCACAAGCTAGTTGGGAAGACACCTTATGAAGCTGCAGTTGTTGTTTTAGAAGATTATGGGCTCCCTTACTCTACAGAAGAGTTCCTCTCAATGATTACTCCAGTATTCAGTGAACAGTAATACCATTGGAACTTCTACGTGATTGTATATTTTCTTATATTTTGACTGTATGGCTGCATTTGCTTGATAAGATCCATAGATGCGACTTCCTGTTTCCTTGCCAGTAAGTTCTATTCTTGAGTTAAATATCCTTTGATTGACTACACCGCATATTGCAGGTGCTGCAACATTAAAGCTCTTCCAGGAGCTACTCGGCTGCTAAAACATTTAAGGAGTAATGGGGTGCCTACTGCTTTGGCTTCAAACTCACCAAGATCTAATGTAGATGCTAAAATTTCATGCCATGAAGGTATCCCTGGATATAGTTACAAGGAATCCTTTTTTGGTTTATGTGGTAGAGTTAATTACTGGTGAATTTGTTCCTACCTTGTATAGGATGGAAAGAGTCTTTCTCTGCAATTGTTGGTGGAGACGAAGTAGAGAAGGGGAAGCCATCCCCAGATATGTAAGACATCATGTTGCATGATACCATCATCTCTGATACTCCAGATTTGCTTAACTTGTTTCAGTTTTTATTTCTGGTTGTCTGTTGTGATGGTATTCAAGATTTTTGGAAGCTGCTAAAAGAATGAACACTACTCCTTCAAATTGCCTAGTAATCGAGGATTCCTTGTAAGTTTTTTCCTTAAAAAACTTTATGCTATATGTGGTAATACTCTTCATAGAGACATTATGCTCCCCCCTCCACCCTCCTGAAAAAATAGGAAGGCTAGTTAAAATCATGTTGTGGATATGCTTGTGGAAATTCATGAGATTTTAACTAGTAATACGTAATGTTTCCTTGCTGTATTTTAAGAAATTTGACATACCAATTTAGATATGAAGTGTTGTAATAAGATACTGTGGTACAATCCTGTTGACTTGGTTTTTTTTTTTTTTTTTTTTTTCTCGAACACCTGTTGACTTGGTTTAGTAATACACAGCATGGCGTCTAGAATTTCTACTGAAGTAAATGCTTATTTCTCTTCCATATATATGTATATTTCTTATTATGGCTGACATGGCACCACATGTATAATCTGTATTTTTTTTTCTGATAACCTTTCCTTTTACTGGTTGAAACTATGATATAGGATGAAGTACTTTAGTGAAGATATTACCATTAACATTGTAAGTAATGGTTGTGCTAGGCCAGGTGTTACAGCTGGAAAAGCTGCAGGGATGCATGTCATAGCTGTACCTTCAGTACCCAAAAAGACTGCTGAGTTCAGTTCTGCTGATGAAGTGATCAATTCCCTCCTTGATGTGAGGCCTGAGAAATGGGGTTTGCCACCATTTAATGATTGTACGTTTGAATTCTTGAACTTGTATATTAGTTTTATTCATTCAGAGGAGAATATATCTAGTCTTTTAGCTCATCTGTCAATAAATTTTCTGCACAGGGATTGAAGATACCTTACCAATAGAACCGTGGTTTATCAGTGGACCAGTGATCAAAGGATTTGGCCGTGGTTCTAAAGTACTAGGAATACCAACAGGTATGGTGGGCTAGAAACATAAAGGTTGAATATTACAACTGTTTTGAATCTCATTTTTTTTCGTTGAATGGACCGTTTCAGATATTTCCCCAACTAGCTGGTTTATTTTTGAATCAGTTCAGCATTTTTCCTCACTAAGAAAGTTGCTAGACAAAACATGGTTTCATGCTGGTTTGCAAGCTCCCATCTGAAATGGATATTGTTTTGGTCATACTTCTGGAATATATACATAGCAGCCCCTTTATGTTATACTCTCTCTCTGTCTCGAAAGCTTCAACTCCTAGAATCCGTGCCAGTCAAATTTTTTTAACTTTGACCAATTTTATAAAAAAATCATCAATATCTATGATATAAAATGAGTATCTTATGAAAATATATTATATGATAAATCTAATGGTACTAATTTGATACCATAAATTTTAGCTTTTTTTTTCTAGAAGTTCAGTCAAAGTTTGAAAAGTTGGATTTAAGACAACTCTGGACTTTCAGGGAGATGGAGTACTATTCACTAATAAAATTTCTTGTGTACAAGGTTGGGTGACGTGCCATCATTTTTTGTTAGAATGGCAATATCCTAACCATTACTAGTCCTCATATCTTGGCTGTTATTGATCTAATAGCACATCATGATATCATATCTGCATGAGCCTGTATTGATTAAGCTAGAAAGGACATCAGAGCATTTTAGTTCTTTTTCTTACATGTACACTCATTTCTGTATAAGTAAAGTCATATAGCAATGGAGCAATTATTCTGTTCATTCTATTATAGTATTATTCACTCTGTTGCAAATTGTAAGACATTTTAACTTTTTGAGATACATTGCTTTTATTATGTATCTAGAAATAGTGTATATCAAAGTATCTAGAAAAGCCAAAACGTCTTGCAGTTTGGAATCGATGGAGTAGCTTTCAGTTCTGTTTTCTATGTGGTGAGAACACACGTGTAGTATGGTGGTGTGGCAGCCAGGTGTGCTGCTGGCCAACGAGGGTTAGAATCCTGGGTCTCACTAAAAGGGCCCCTCACCAGACAGATTTAGGCCAAGTTTTTTGTGTCCTGTATGGTTCTGTTTTTTCTTCAATAATTCTGCCTGTTTATGTTATGCTGTTCTGTTTTTTTTCTGGATCATATTGTGCAGTATACTACTATTCTATAGGATTTCATATTTGTTTCTTTGATACTACTACACTTAATTTTTCAACTGGAGCACTGATGGTTTTTATTTTGTACTGTAGCTAATTTACCTGCAGAGAACTTTTCTGATGTAGTGTCCGAGTATACATCTGGGATATACTTTGGCTGGGCTGGACTTTCAACACGTGGTATATATAAGATGGTTATGAGTGTTGGCTGGAACCCCTATTTTGACAATACTGAGAAGACAGTGGTGAGTATTCTTTACAGCCATTTCCATGTTCATTCTATTACTTTGTTTTAAAAGACTTCGATTGCAGGAACCTTGGTTGCTTCATAATTTTGGTGAGGACTTCTATGGTGAGGAGCTGCACCTTGCCATTGTTGGCTACATAAGACCTGAGGTAATTGAGAGCCAAACAAATATTTTAGCAGCGACAACTGATCCATGAGTTGGAATTCATACCTGACCTGTGACATCCCTTCAAAATTCTTAGGCCAACTTTCCTTCGCTCGAGAGCTTGATAGAGAGGATTCAAGAGGATGGGAGAATAGCAGAGAAGGCACTAGACTTACCGATGTATGCCAAGTACAAAGACTCACCATATCTGAGAAATACTTTGCAGCTGGGAAGTACTACTGGTGACAGCCAGACTGAGCTGAATTCCAAGTGACAAGCCCCTGCAGTTGGACACTAAATAAGTTACTGGTTATTGTTCTGTTCGTGATAGAGGGAAATAGACTGGTATTGAACTACTGATGCAGCAACGATTGGACACTTGTTGACCTTATAGGCTTATGCCTGGTTCTTTCCACTTTTTAGAACCAAGTGTTAGTTGCACTATATGGTTGTTCCTCAAAGAGGGGTGTTGCTACCCTTTCGAAAGAAAATGGTGGGATGTTGAAATTGAAAGTTGAATACAGGGATATCTGCACTTCATTCGTTGATTACTGTATTGATTGATGCATTCGAGTTTGGAAAGGTATCACTTGTAATAGTTTAGAAGTAGCGATACTCGAGCCTCAGTAAAAGATGCTAAACAAACCCACAGCTGAGCTATCTCAACAGCATATCATAAATTGTCTCCAAAGTTACAAAGATGAACTCAAACAAATTTTAGCAATAAGGAGAGGTTTGGGTAATATTAGGATCAAGTATCTATCACTATGATAGTGTCTATTGTTCTACTATTGCTGTTAATGATACTTTAGTTTTGCTAAACACCACTATTTTGTTTAGCCATGAAATATATTTTCTATCATTTATCCTGATCGAGGTAGATTTTTTAGTCTAAAAGACTAATTTTTACATCTCTTTTAGGTTCATTCTTAATATAAATGATGATGTAATAAACCATTGAATAATTATTAAATTGTTGATCATTCAATATTGAATAAATATGGATATAATAGTAGTGTGAGTATATTAATTGATATGGTGAATGTTAACTAATGGACGTGGAGACATGTTCTCCTGGAGCCTTTACATGTAAGTGTTTGTGCTCATATAATTTAACTTAATTAATTAAATGTTTTCCTGTATTTTAATTAAGAATTTTTATGTTTTTATAAAGCTGCTAGATAAAACACCTTCCCATATATCTCACTTTAGCTTTAGAAGATGTCTAACATGAATGAAAAGCTAAAATAACTGATTTATTTCTCGCATGTTATCATTTTCTTTATAGAATTATCTCAAGATGGGAATGGGCCGACCCGGCCCTGGCCTTGGATCCGGCCCTGTGGCCCCAAGGCTAATTTTGGGGGCCATGGGTCGACCCATTTTATCCGAACGCTATGGTCTCATTGACCCGATGGGTAACATGAGTCGACCCAAATATGTTTGTACATATCTAAAAAATAAAGGTAAAAAGATAAAAAATACTTTTATTATCTATATCATCTTATCTACAAATAAAGAGAATGGAGCCGGTGTTGTTATCCTCTAGTTTGGCCGGCAATATTCAGAGATGTCGTAGCTTTTATCTAGAGCAAATTGAAGCATATTGCCTTGCTAGTTGTTGACAACAAAATCATTCCATGATTCACACACAGTCATTTTCATCATGTTTGTTTAGTGGCTTTCTGCTCAGCTCATCGTGTGAAGCAATGAAAGCAAAGCCGCTATCACTTATCAGTGCTATATGCTACAACGAACTTACAAACATCTAACTCCATCAGTATTTTAATTGTTATTATTTGCAACACCCATCATTCATTCATTCCATAACTCCGTTCGGCTACCATGAAACTAACAATTTCTCAAAGTTAACCATGATTTTAATTTTATCAATTTTCAATTTTAAAATATGATATTTCTCAACCAACTTCTAATATAGTGTTACCCCGTTATAATCAACCATAGTTATTCCGAAAAACTAATAAAGTAAAAAAAATATTATTATGTGATGGTTGGGTCGACCCATCATACCTATCAAGTCAATAAATTTTGGCTCTATTGACCCATTTTAAAATTTGAGACCGGTCCTATAACCCATTGGACTTTTTTTTTTTTTTTTAGGTCGGGTCAACTACCGAATAGGTTGACCCGATCCATTCCCATACTAGAAAACAGTTCCTACGGCAAACAGGTCTTCCTAGCGAGCAAGAGCACGCTGATACCGACTGGCTCGACCGGTTTTGGAAGAAACGAACCCGTATTTCTCCTGGGCTGCCAACCTCCCGCCCCGCACCTAGCCGTCTCGCACAGGCATTCACGGCCTGACCTCGCCGGCGGCGAGAGTGTGCCCATGGCTGACGGGGCCGAGATGGACGAGGAGGCTATGCGCGCATTCTTCCCGCTCTCTTTCGGCAAGGCGCCCGCTCGGGCCGGCTCTGCGGCCTCCTCCGCCCACTCCTCCACCCTTCGCAAGCCTCAAAACCCTAGTAACCCCAAGCCCTCCGCCTCTACCGCCGCGGACGACGATGGGGCCGCTATGATTGGTCCCCCCTCGGCCGCCGCCGGCGCCCGCAGGGGAGGACGACGACGAGGGCGGCGGCGGCGTCATGATCGGGCCGCCTCGGCCACCGCCGCCCTCCGCTCGCGGCGAGGGGGGGACGACGACGATGGCGACGGCATGATTGGGCCGCCTAGGCCGCCGCCAGCGGATGATGAAGACGTCGATGATGATGATGATGAGGAAGACGACGACGAGGAGATGGAGGATGATGGCGAGGGTGGATTCAATCGGATCCCTCTCAGCAACGAAATTGTTCTGCGGGGGCACACTAAGGTACGAGTGACGAGCTCCAGCTCTCCTCCTTCATTTGGTTTTGTTATACTGATGTGGCCTTTCTACCTAAGCTTGGCCTGATTGCTTAGGCGCCATTCGGACGAATTATTCTTTTTTCTGAGACAATTTAGCTGTGATTAAGTTGGTTTCAGGAGAAAGTGCCAAAGTTCCCATTCTGTTAGCTGATTACAGTTTTATTTTTGTTAGGATACACCCCAGAGAAGGTAACTGGATTACTGGTAGTATTGATTGTCAAAACTGTATAATGAAATTGCAAATGAATATCAGTTTTCGTTTTATCTTGAGTTAGATCTCAGAATTAGTGTGATCGATGGTAAAGCTGGTTTTTGAACATTCCATGCTTAGAAGTTCAGCAAGATGTAATTGAAATTGATAGCTCACAGGCTAGTCAATAGTATAGTTCGAGAAACAGATTTCATGAGATTGTTAACTTGCTAGACATACACATCGTATTGTTGCTACAGTTTCTAATACATGCATTATACTGGTTAATAATGATACTATTTTTGCTAGGTTGTCTCTGCCCTTGCTGTTGACCATACAGGATCCAGAGTGCTATCTGGTAGCTATGATTATACAGTGCGTATGTACGACTTCCAGGGTATGAATTCAAAGCTTCAGTCATTCAGACAATTGGAACCCTTTGAGGGCCATCAAGTCCGTAGCCTAAGTTGGAGTCCGACGTCTGATCGATTCTTATGTGTTACTGGTTCAGCTCAGGCTAAGGTATTCTGCTTTTGTAACCTTTCATATTTCCCCAAAATTTAACCAGTAGAGCTGAAAACTTCTTGTTGACAATTATGCTTTAAATCAGATTTATGACAGGGATGGGCTTACACTAGGCGAGTTTGTTAAGGGTGATATGTATATTCGTGATCTGAAGAATACAAAAGGTCACATCTCTGGGCTTACAGGTGGTGAGTGGAATCCAAAGTCAAAAGAGACCATTTTGACATCATCTGAAGATGGCTCCATACGTCTCTGGGATGTGTCTGACTTTAAAAGTCAGAAGCAGGTATTTTGATCTATTATTTCTATTTGCCAGACATTAATGAATTGTTTTCTAAATTAATATTAGGTGACCCTTGGAGGAAGGCATTGCTATTGGTTTACTGTAGTACCTCAAAATTCTTCACTTGATATTTCAAATATCAAATATGTTATCATTTGAACTGTGGCTGGCTGAATCTTGTTAATTACTCTATGAATAGGTCATTAAACCTAAGCTGGTAAGACCAATGCGGATTCCTGTTACATCGTGTGCATGGGACTATGAAGGAAAAAGAATTGTGGGTGGCATAGGAGATGGTTCTATACAGGTATATATTTTATGTAGAATTCTTATGTTCCTCTATCACTTTATATTAAATCAAATTGTTTCTTGTAATGCTCTCTGACCTGCATACTGTATCCCCCATAGATCTGGACCATAAAAGCTGGATGGGGTAGCAGACCAGATATCCATGTTGAGAAAACACACACAGAGGATATTACTGGGGTTAAGTTTTCAACAGATGGACAGATTCTTCTGTCAAGGAGTATGGATAGTACTCTTAAGGTAATTTACCTGAGCTTTGAGGATTACAAATTTCAAAACTTCAGATTAACTTTTTAACTTGATTATGTCCTTATGGATGTGAGGGGAGGTTTCATATTTATGTCTATTATTGAACTTTGCAACTTTGTGAACTGTCTGGTTGTGTTAGATATTTTTGGGCTGTTTGGTTGTACTGTAGCTATGCAGATATGTGATTTGTAGTAATGTGGCATTTGATGCGTTCTTCGTTCTTTAGAACCCTGCTATACTTACAAGCAGACTGTACAACTTGACTGTATGCTAGTTTAAAGTAAGAGATTAGATTCACACCTGACCTACGAAATAAGGCTGGTTGTGCTAGTCCCCGTACTGTCAGTGTCAGGTCGTATTTCCTTTTTTTCCTTCTCTTATTATTCCAAGGTATCTAATTGGGATGTTACATTGGTGAATGCAGATATGGGATTTGAGAAGAATGAAAACTCCTTTGAAAGTATTTGAAGATTTGCCAAATCACTACGCTGAGACAAATGCAGCCTTTAGCCCAGATGAGCAGCTTATTTTTACAGGAACATCTATTGAAAAGATGGTGACAATGGGGGGTTACTTTGTTTCTTTGATAGGAAGAAACTTGAGCTTGTATCAAGGGTCGGGATTTCACCACAATACAGTGTGATAAGGTGCCTCTGGCATCCAAGAATCAACCAGGTTTTTTCCTCTTACTAATGAATTTCAAGAAGTGAGCACTACATTTTAAAGGATATTATTAAACTTCTTCGTTTTACCTTTAGGTGTTTGCGACAGTTGGAGACAAGAAAGAAGGCGGGACTCATATCCTGTATGATCCTTCTATTAGTCAAAGGGGAGCTCTTGTATGTGTTGGACGAGCACCAAGGAAAAAGTCTGTTGATGATTTTGAGGTGCAACCTGTCATACACAATCCACATGCATTGCCACTTTTCAGAGATCAACCAAGTCGTAAACGTCAAAGAGAGAAGATACTGAAAGACCCTCTCAAATCACACAAGCCAGAAGCACCTGTGAATGGTCCAGGTTATGGTGGAAGAGTTGGTACTACAAAAGGCAGTTTGCTGACACAGTACCTCTTGAAGGTAGTGCACATACTTAATATCTCCATGTGTTTTGTATTTATTTGTTGTACTTGGGGTTGTCTTAGGTTTTCTGCATGTCCCACCAGTGCCATTTGGGTTCAACTGATTACTTACCCCATATATTTGCTCTCTTTCTGCATTTTACAGGAAGGTGGTTTAATTAAGGAGACCTGGATGAACGAAGATCCAAGAGAAGCGATTTTAAAGTATGCTGATGCTGCAGAGAAAGACCCAAAGTTTATTGCACCAGCTTATTCCCAAACCCAGCCAAAACCTGTTTTTGCAGAGTCTGATTCAGACAATGAAGAGAAATAACCATGTGTCTGGTGCATCAGTGCATGCACCTTCCTTCTATTTTCTGACAGCTATCTCTTGTTGTGCTTTTTACACAAGCCCTGTAACCTGCTTTTCAACATTGGAGAAGAAACAAAAGGGCATCTATATAAGGTTCTTGAAGACAAAAGGTACAAGTCTTTTCAGTAACGTCTAATTTTTGGAATGGATAATAGGAGCTTGCCCCTTCGTTGAACAGATGGATAGGATTAGTAATTACAACACTTGAGCACTAGAGCCTCTATGATTTGTTGGATGTTGTACCCACTGTATGTACTTAGATGTGAAAAGAGTGGCAAATTTTTAATATCTGCCTTAAACATATTTAGTGCACTGAATGCAGTCTATACCTTTGTTTGCTTCGAGAATAAGGTTTTGTTGTTCTGGTATCATAGTTTCTTTGATGTTGCTATTAGTCTAGTTGGATGATATCCACAGGATTTTGAAAGCTATTATTTATTTTCTGTTGCCTGAACTGTACGGTTCAAACAAGTTGTGAAATAGTGGTGTGTCAGTCTTGTTACTATGATCCAATAAGCCAGTGGCCCTGGATATATCAACCAGTTCAAGATCTGGATAATAGAGAATCCTGACTTATGTCATTATGTGTCTTGATCATAATACCATTGTTAAATCGCATCTGTTTTCTTTACTAAGCTCATCTGCACGAACGTTCACGTCTTAGAGGGTCAACAAGTTATAGGGTACAATGTCCCTGCTGCCTACTCTTCCTCTAGCTGCCATGGCATGTGAGAGAAACGTGTTCCACCTTAATCAGTAGATCGGCTATTCGTCTACCATTTCTTTGATGTCTTGCATTGTCAGTTTGTAGAATGAACTGTCTTGCAATATCTCATGGAAGAAGTAATCTAAGGTGCCATGGCATCCAAACAACTGAAGCATCTCACCAGTTTCATGTTGTGGCGTGACGTTAACCAGCCCTCAGTTCAGTTTCTAACTCCATGCACTTGTAATCGCAGTTTTCCTTGTGGGATGAGCATCCGACGATCATTTACCAGATATGGTATCGTTTCTACTAAAAAACGTGTGGCAATAGGGCCAGTGTGGAACTATTTTATTGTAATAGGTTTTGTCCGTTGATAATTTTTTTCGAGTACAACTTAATTAGGTATAACTAGCAAATATGCCCGTGCGTTGCAACGGGAGAAAAAAAACTATCAAACATATAAGAAGTGTCAACAAAAACGATATAAATTTTAAGCTGAAGATGTATTCAACGATCATGTCATCTGTTCCAATACCCCGTAAAATCAAAGTTCATAACATCATTGGCCCGCTCTTCTAACTATATGAGCATGATTATGAGTCTAGATTGCATACGAGATAGGAAGGTCAGTGCATTGTGAGAAGTATAATAAAAAGTAATAAAGAAGAATCCCTTCTATCTTTAATATTATAGCATAAGCGTATATGCTTGTGCATTGCATAGACGTCATCTATTCTATTACATCTTCAAATCGGACTCTATCCTGTGGCTGGACGTGTTCTACTTTAACTCGTATAAACCTAGGTCATGAGCTGTAGTCATGGATAAGACAGTGAATCAATTAGGACTCTAATCCTTAATTCATGATGGGGTACTATTGCTCTTAGTAAAACTAATCATAACTATTATGCTCAGGTGAGTGGACTCCCAAACTGTGGAGGAGATGGTGATTTGGCAAACATGCGTATACGTAGTGTACAATTTGCTTATGGTCTTTTGAACAATTTGTGGCTTAAAGATTTATTCAATGATCTAATCATTTGTTCCAATAGGTATTTAAATT